>JAJIYU010000348.1:0-54375 GCA_030144865.1 Tinospora cordifolia
GTTAATCCAAATTCCTTTTCAAATACTCATTGGATTACTAAATAAAATCACATGAACATTTAACTGAAAATTAGTTAGGTATCAATAATAATAACAAAAAAAATTATAAAACGATTAAATTGCCAAACACAAACAACTTATGATTGACAGTTTGAGCTTACCTGTTTATTAAGGATTTATGTATACATGTGTGTGTGTATATATATATATATATATTTTTTTTTTTTTTAATATTTACAATTTTGAAGGATACAATTTTTTCTATAACCAAAAAAATCTAAAAAGTTATAAAATCAATTTGGTACAAGTAAAATTTTGAAAGGTAGTTTTTAAATTTGTTCATTAAAAAATAGTTTTATATGTTTAAAAAAGATATATGTTAAAAGAAAGAGAAAGTCTTTCGAGTTTTCAACAATCAAACAAAGCTACATTCCTCCCGTTTCTTTGAAGTAATATTTGCTATTTGAAATAATTACGTCGTTCGAAAGAATCTGAGTTATTCAAAAACTGAAAACTTGTATTACTGAATAGGTTGAGTTGAAACATATTTGGCACTTTTAATATTTTCTTTTTGGAAAAAAAAGAAAAAGCTAAAAAAGAAAAAAAAATTTCTCGAAAGTTTTCAATTCATGGTCCTGTGACGTGGCAACTTTTACGGTCTGCGATATGTCCTTTTCTCCGTCTTGTGACAGCAACCGCTCTTTAACCGTTTGAGATCTTCCTTTCGTCGTTCCCGACAGAAATGCCACGTGTTATCGCTAATCAAATATCTTCACGTGGGAAAGCCAGAAAGGTCGCCAGCCCCGCCTTTCCATACCGTTCTCGAATCCTGAGAAGTTCGCACCACTATTACTTCACTCTCAAGTTCATCGACAACTTTAAGCCGATCCTTACTGCCTTTCGCTCGCTCTCTTTTTCGGATTCGAAAGCGCAAACCCTTTTCTTTTGGTATCTGATTCCGATTCCGCTTGTACTTTCTTCATGGACGCTCTGCTTTGCTCGCTGCAACCTTTAATACAACGGGCGATTCGACCGACTTTCTTCATTTCCACGTTCAATAACACTAATCTTGTTCGCGGTTCTGCCATTGGTAGTGGTTTTCGTTTCGTCTCAATGGGGTGAGGTTGATGACTGATACTGCGTTTAAAATTTGATTAGTTCTCTGATTGTTCGTTTAATCACGGCCGTGGTGGATTCTGTATCTGTAGTTGAGCGATTTATTATTAATATTATTTTTCTAAACAGAGCGAAATCGAGTAAGTCTGAGTGTCGCAGCAGTTCGCGAGGATCAGGTAGAAATAAGGTAGGGGCGTTTCATTTCAGGTTGGGATTGCTGTTGAGTGATTAGCGAATGCTTCTATTGTCAAAGTGTGGTTTTTTATGTTTGAAGTTACTGCGAGGAAATGCAAATTGAAGTGGAAATATTATTGACTTGTGATCTGATTTTTGAAATAGACCGGACGAGGTGGTCGTGACAGAGGACATCGGGTTCCAAACGTTTACGATCGTGGTGCTCAAGAAATCGTGATTGAGGTACTCTTTTGCTTGTATCTGTTAAGATGAGGATGAAGTTTCTGGTAGATAGTGATTGGCTCAACCCTCTCCGGAGTAGCTTCTATTTCTTTAAAGTTTTCTTGTGTATCAGTTTCTTATTGAAAACTTTTGTGGTTTTATGTTTAGAAATTAAGTACAACTCTTTTTGGGGTGTGTGATGTTAGAGTTTTGTAGCAATATTTGGTTTTTGCTTTTGCTGTATTCAACAAATTAGTATCATAGTCAAAGAAGTTTTGGGCGTTGTTGGTGCCAGTTGGTAGAGTTTTGTCGACAATGTGATCTGTTGAAGAACTAATAATGTTGCATAGCATTGGGGGGTTACAACTAGGGATTCGTGCAAGGCGGTTAAATTGCTACAGTGGCTGGATTGTTTAATATCAGTGTGCGCAAGTACATGGAAGGCAGTCTGATGTTCTTATTGTTTAATAATAAGGATGAAAAAAATATCGTCTCTCTTTCTAAGGTTTTCATTCTGTCCCTTATCTATCAATCAAGTATTTGTGAATCTCTTTGGATTGCATTGATTATTTTAAATCAATTTAGAATTGAATTATTTGATCCAGCTAGTTGCGCTATGTGGTTCAACTTGGCGTGCCATTATTTTTTTAAATCACTTGATTATTAAATTTCTAAATTTCATGAACTTTGGAACCTTAATTACTCTTCTGAAGAATATATGGCAAGGAATATTGCATGCGTGTCGAATGCAAAGTTTGGCGTGGAGAAATCTGATGGCAAGAATGTTTTGAATGTGACAAGTGCAAGTTTGTGATATTTTGACACAATGAAAGTTACACAAAGCTATAAAGGTTTTCAAGTGGAAGACTGCTAGATATGTCAAATAAAGATAGAGTAGAGTTTGACCTATAGACACGTAGTACCATTACATTGTGTTTGACAGGAGAAATCATGAATAATGTGAAACATGAGAAATGTGTAACATCAAATTGATCTAATTAGAAAGCTAGGACATGACTAAGTTTTTCACAAATACGTTGTACATGAAGAAATTTTCCATGCAATCAATAAGAAAGGTAACTATGAACAAACACTTGAATAGATTTAATGTAATAAGAAACAGCTAGAATGAGCACCATAATGAATTGAATAAAATTATTGTGGATCCATTAAATATTGGCCAAAAGGTGGACGGTGAAGGTAAAGCTTTAACTCTTATTTGAGTCCAGTAGGATCGAGTTGCTGCAAATTTTATCTTTATTGGCTGGATGCAGCTTAAGCTTTATCAGCTTTCCATCTTCTTGTTTGAGTGAGCTTGCTAGTAATTAATGAGAATCTTATGAATTATGTGGAAAGGATCTGATATTAGGAAGTAAAATTTATGAATTCTTTATGCAATTTAATAACAGATTATCCCCTATTGTAAAGAATTTGACAAACATCAAATTGGTGGGAACCTATATACAAGTTGGCTTTCAGATGTGGCAGCAAGCAAAAGTATGCTATTGTTGTTGGTTTTGTAAGAGATTCTGATTCCAATCTTTCTGGAGAAAGATTCACATATTTCCTAGGCCCAGTTTAGTGGAACAGAAGAATGTATATTTGCTCTCCATTCACTGATATATGGAGCTGAGGGTAATGGTTTTTCTCCTGAATCAGCTAGAAGATCAGTGTGAATAACTTATACTGCAAAGCCACTTTGAGGGTTAATTTCCTTCACAGTATCAAGAGGTTGAGGTTTGCTAGTTATGTATTATAGATTGTATTATGTATATGTGTATGTCCAATGCAATATATCAATGCTAAATGTGAATGGAATGGGAAATACAATAGATTCATGATAATATACTTGTTAATTCATGTTAACGTACTTGTCCTTGTAAGATGTGTAATCCTATAAAACTAAAACATTGAAAAGCATGTCTTTTTTTTTTCCTTGCATTCTACTATGCTGAAATAGGCCATTTAGAAAATACATTCAAATGTTCCATGTACATATTAATGTGTTGCATCTTGGACACGTTTATATGTCAGTAAGACTGACAAAATGAAGAATAGTGTCTTCCTTTAATCATTCTTTTCTACATTATTGAGCTCATTTTCTCCTTCTAGGCAAAAGGTACATATTTTGTTTGCCTTTTTTTCTGCTTCTAAGAGTTTTTAAAATATGAAAGGGGCAAGATACTGGATCAAAAGAAATTGAGGCTTTTAGATGTAATAGATCTTGAATCTTATTTCTGGGATCCTGTTATTGATTTAAATCTAGAGACTCAAATTTTAAATTGTATGGTTTAGCCTTATAAGGAGTTTTTGAAATCCCTATTTGGAGAACATTAGAGGCTTCTGGGATTTTTCTACTAAATCTTTTTTCTCTTACTTGTTTGAGGCTCCCATAGCTATGCCATTTCATCTATTTCATGAGATATGGAAGGTTCTTATTTTTTCCAAAGTCAAGTTTTTTGCGTGGGAGGTGGCCTTAGAGAAAGTCAATACGGGGAAAATGCTTCAAAAGCCTTTTCCACGTCATTGCCTTTCTCCTTTTTGTTATCTTTGTAAGCAAAGCAACGAATCAATTGACCATTTGTTCTTAAGGTGCTCTTTTTCCAGTTATGTATAGGCGAGGTGGAGGAGGCAGTTTCCTACCTCTTTTGAGGTAGAGTGAGCAGTTCATGCAGCCTAGTGTATGCACATTTCGGGAGGAGATTTGTATGAAGCGGCGAGCTCATTGAATGGTGGCTAGTTTGGCAGTACTTTGGTGCCTGTGGAAGGAGAGAAATGCAAGGATCTTCGAGGATAGGGCCCTCCCACCTAATCAGATTTGGGAAGAGCTAGTGTCGATAGTGTCTTTCTGGATTAGTAATAGTCCCTTATCTTTGGGGTATTCAACCGCGGACTGGTTGTGGGAGTGAGGGAATATCTTGTAATGTCTTTTGGGGTTTGGGTTGGGAGAGCAAGGTTGGTCTCCCATTTTGTATTTGTAGGTGGCTTTGGGGTATTTTATTCATGTTTGTAGCATTCTTATCATATCAATAAATCTTTGTTTCTTTAAAAAAAAAAAAAAAGATATTAGACCAATAACAAAAATTTTTATGGTAAGATTAATTTATAAATTATTCTTGTTTGTTTGTAAGGTCAAAATCATGAGGAATAGCCTCCAATTTTGCTGGTAATGATTGTGGATTATTGCTGGCTTTGATGCTACAATATAAAAACCCCCTCAACTTAATGAAACATTGTTCATACTATATAGGTTGAGCATAAACATACACTTAATTAGTTAATTAAAGGCATTGCAATTATACTAATGTCTAAAACAAGCAAAGATATATATATATTATTTTCTTGAGAAAATTAGTTATTTTTTCTAGAAAATAGTATATATTTTTTAGCCATCAATAATCAAACACATATTAATGTTTTATTTTGAAATTGCTGATTCTTAAAACAATGGAGTATGACAGGACCAAAATTCTTAACCTTCTTAAGGGCCTAGGCTGAAGGAGTCTGCAAGGAAATAGAACTTGAAAAATAAAAGGTCCTTCAAGTGACTGCAGAAGAAGTTTCTGATGGTAAGAAAAACATATTGCAATTATTTATGATTATAACAAGAATAAGAAGTGTAAAAAAGACTGTTTGCTGTAAAATTCTTACTTGTCATGCTTCCAATGCCACAATTTTCTCCTTCAAGATAAAGGAGATTGCAGCTTTTTCATATGCTTTGATTCCACCTCTCAAGTTCTATGCTAGAATCAAGGCTTGGTTTGTGGTATAGCTTGTAAACAATTCTTTATTTACTATGTATTTAAAATTTCCTATTCACATGTCATGCTCAACTGCCTTATATTCTAACTGTAGGAAGAGGCTCCTCGATTGCCTGAAAACTGGTCATCAGTCAAGGTTTCTCCAGGTCAAGCACTTCCTCTTGGAGCATCACAAGTGGAAAGTGGGGTCAATTTCTCTATCTTCTCACAACATGCTTCAACAGTCACTCTTTGCTTGTCAATTCCCCCGAGGTGATACTTTGTGCCAAGTTTGAAATCCATTAGTGAGAAAGGTCACTTGATGAGATGAGTTGATTACTTTTCATGAATCCATAGGTCTGTTGATGATCTTCATGATTATAGTATGCGCAAAACTAATTTGCATTTACTAGCAAAATGTAGTAAGGTAAATTGAGAGTAAGTTGGTGAAAGTTTTTGGTTATTGCATTTGCTTATTATGGTGCCAAACAAAATGTCATGAAGCAAAAGCTTTAGATTTTCTTGTGTAACTTTGGCATGAAAAATTGATTGCTAGAATCACACATATTTTAGTAGTTTTGTGCTGCTAAACTTGAGCCTTTCCTGTTTAAGTTTTGTAATTTCCTTATCATCATTTTTACATGCAAAGAACAAAAATATTTTGCAAAGAGTAAATCATTTAAAGGTGACAAAAACTCTTCTAACTTTGGTAGAACATCCATAAAAGAAGAAAACATCCATAATATATTGTGCTGGACTGTTGATACATGCAATAATGCAACTACTAACTAGGCAAAATCAAGGTTTACAAGAACTTGTGTTAGTCAAGTCTTGTACAAAAACCCTGACCAATCATTTAAATCCTTAGAAGTTTTTTTTCCCCTCATAATTCCTTTTGAAGAGGCTTGAGTTCATATTAAGCCCTAATTACAAATATCAATCAAGACTTATTTTTGAAATTGCAGAACTTTGGAGTAGAAGATAGCTTTTTTGGAGACAATTTCTCCCAATTATTAGGAATTGGATTAAATGTTATGATCTTATTAAACGATAATAAGGTCTTGTTCCTCCTTGAAAATTCAATCTTATTAAAGGACTTGATTAACCATAAGAGGAAATGTTCCCCAACCCTTCCACATCTCAATAGTAATAGCATTTAGTCCTAAAGCTTGTGCACTTTTTAATTTTTGAAGCATGCTAATGTTACAAAATAATTTATTTTCATTAGTTAGTCCTAACTAGTCATTTATGACTCTCAAAGTCAAAATTGATTTTCGTTTAATAAAATTCTCAAAATAAGGCTTCTGTCTTTTTGATCTCCTTTTCATTTAGTAAGCCTATTCGGAATTCACTTTTAAGAAATTTAATCAGTATTTTTTTAAAATTTCCCTATGGGTTGCCACTTTATATAAGTGTTTTCTTTTACACTAATGGTATGTTTGGTTACTAAAAAAATTTTCCTTGAGAAAATATTATTTTCTTAAGAAAATTTTCTTTAGAAAATATTGTTGAGAAAATTTTCTCATGGTTGTTTGGTTGGACATAAGAGAATTTAATAAAAGTTAGTTATAGGTAGTTATCTATTTAAATTGATGCACAAAAAATTTTCTCACGAGAAAATTTTATTTTCTCACCCTTTAAGCTGAGAAAATATTGGTGAGAAAAGTTGTTGGGTTGAGAAAATTAAAAAAAAAATTTTTACACCATTTTCATCAACCAAACATGAGAAAATAAGATTTTCTTAAGAAAATCAAAATTTTCTCGAGAAAATTTTAGTTTTCTTAAGAAAATTTTATTTTCTTATGTTTGGTTGATAGAAATGGTGAGAAAAAATTTTGAAATATTTTCTCGGCCCAACAATTTTTCTCACTAAAATTTTCTCAGCTTAAAGGGTGAGAAAAGCTTTTTTCTCATGAGAAAATTTTTTGTGCATCAAAATAAAAAATAACTATCTATAACTAACTTTTATTAAATTTTCTCATGTCCAACCAAACAATTACGAGAAAATTTTCTCAATAACATTTTCTCGAGAAATTGTTTTTTTAAGAAAATAATATTTTTCCAAGGAAAATTTTCTTAACAACCAAACATACCCTAAAAGTGATTAATGAAAATAAGAAAACCCTTTTGGCTTTCATTATTTGCTACAAGAAGGAAATCATGGAGAGCTAATTGCTTAAATGAGCATTGAAACTTTTTGTATTTGCGCATGTGTATGATATACCTAATTCGTCTTCTTTTTTTTTTTTTTGAAATAGAAACATAAATATATATTAATATGGAGAATGATTGGACGAGATGTCCATTTACAGAGACATGGGAGGATCTCTTACAGAAAGCTTTGCAAAATTGAGGGCCATCCCCTCATCCAGTCTCCTAGAGTATACCCCCCCTTCCATTTAGAATTATTGACCCAACAAGCAAAAAGAAACATCTGGTATATATTGATGTGTGGATGTGATGAGATAGCTCTTCTATACATCACAAGACATTATATACCAAATTTTTGATGAAGCTAAAGTTGAAAGATATTTGGTGACGTCTTTTTGATTTGTGTTCTTATTTACTTGGCTAGCATATGTTGAATTAATATTTGATGTAAAATTGTGCTGTATAATTAGTAGTCTTTTATCTAAAAACTAACTCATGGTAAGACACGTCACCTTCGCAATGGATTATCAAATGTATTCTTACTGTGATTGTATCATTCTATAAATTTCGTTGAAAGTCATACCTGAGCCCACCTAATAATAATTAAAATGTTTTTTAAGGGGAAACCTTGGGGAAGTGGAAGCTGGAATGGTGGAGCTGTCATTGAATCCTGACATCAATAGGACAGGAGATATATGGCATATATGTGTGGAGGTAGTCTTAATACTAGGTTTGACTTAAAATAATTTTGTCTTGTTATCTTTCTCAACATGGGCATATATCATCTCATTGCTTGAAACATTACAGAATTGCTACGCATTATTGGACTCACCTTTTCTCTTCTTTTTGTTAGTATAGGCATTTTTGTTGGAAGTTCTTGCTTGAAACATGTCCCGGACTGTGTATTTTTTAGTTTTATTTTCATTTATAGGCTTGCATGTATATATTACTAATTTTGGATGACACATGAGCTAAGTTTGATGAACAATCAGAACGAGAGTCAGCTAGCTAATATAATAGTTGATCTGTATGAATGTGGAGGATGGTTTTCCCTCTATTCATAATTTTGCAATTGACAAAAGGTTCTTCTCAGTGAAATCATGAGGAATTTGCTGGCATAGCTGTAATTTTTCTTTTTAATAAGTTGAGTTGTTACAATGTTGGACAATATTTCAATGGTCTTGGCTGGTTTAATTGATTTAGGAGGCATCACTAATTATTGGTGGCTATTTGAAGTTTGATTTTGTCAAGACTACATTTGTATATTAGACATTGTGCGGAGCAAGAACCTTAAATATTTCTGTCAGTTTTTTAAAATAGCCATATATCATTCATAGAAATACATTCATTATAAAATAGCTTAAGGCTTTAGAAGCACGGGGATGCTGGTTTTTCACTACTGATTGTAGTTAATATGATTTATGAGTGAAACACTAAAATTTTAGCACTGCACTTCTTTGGTTAAGTGGTTATCTTGATTTTGTTGATCTAGTATATGATTCACTTAAATGTTCTACAACATTTCATTGTATCAGTATTAACTAGTGAATTCTTTCATTACTCTTTATAGGCAATTCTTACTGTAGATACTATCAGTTGGTGGGAATTTTATTTCTTCAATAAATTGTGATTGATACTATCAGTTGGCTCATGCGTAATAACTATAGTTAGATTCAATGGTAGAAATTACTTTTGTGCTACCAGAGGATGCATACTCTGTGAATCTTTTATTTAAAAATTGAAAGTCTTGCATGCAGGATTTGCCTCTGCAAGGTGTTCTATATGGCTATCGTGTTGATGGTCCTCAGGGATGGCAGCAAGGGCATCGATTTGACAGCAATTTTGTTCTTCTTGACCCTTATGCAAAACTAGTTGAAGGACGCAGATTCTTTGGCGATGTTAGCCATAAGATGACAAAGTTCCTTAGTACATATGACTTTGCTAGTTTACCCTTTGATTGGGGGACCAACTATGAGAAACCAAACATACCAGAGGTAAACTTCATAAGTTGGTTAAAAAGCTCTATCAAGAAACAAGTTCTTCGCATTTTTTCCAATTTTTTTTCCATCATAATCAAGGCAGCATTTGAGCCAAATAGGTAGAAAAGGGCCCTTCAAGTGGTCTGTTTGACCTAATTTTATCTTTTCTTTGTTGTAAGAAACAGGGGCATTGAGAAATTGACCTAACATTAATACTCTTTATCTATGTATGGTGGGCACATTGCTTTTTTTTGGGTTTTCTCTAGTTTTATGTTCATATCCATGTGTCATTCTCGTTTTCTAGCCTCTATTTTCTTTGTTGTAACTGCAGAAAGATCTTGTTATATATGAAATGAATGTTCGTGCATTCACTGCTGATGAGTCAAGTGGGTTGGATTTGAACATGCGTGGTAGTTATCTCGGTGTGATTGAGAAGGTATCCCTCATAGCTTTGAATTGTTGATGACACTTGGAAAAATTTGTTTTCAGGGTCCTTTTTTAAAGCTAATGAAAGTATAACCATGAATCTTGTTCTTCTCAAACTGACAAGATTATTCAAGTATGTGTAAATAATATAGCTGAAAGATCTATCTTGTTGTTTTCTTTATGGGTGTCTTCTTCTAAACTGGGTCTTGGGTATTCCTTTGGGGAATGGGTGGAGCATTGTCCTAATATTTTGCATTCCTTGAAGCAAGCTTTGTATGCTTTGCTGGATAGGTGATCCATTCTTTTAATATAAGTTCTATGTTTCTTTTCAAAGAAAAAATAAATAAATTCGAGTTTGTGTAATATGGTTCTGGGCTTCTAGCTATTCCAAAGGCATATGTAATATGGCTTCTTGTAAATGGGCTACTTAACTCAACTAAGCCTTTCCCCAATTTCATGAATCCGCTTCCAGTTCTTGTGATTGGATTGTTAAAAAGAAATCTAATTGTTTTTCTCAACATGAAGCATGTAAAAAAACACAAATTGCTTTAGTTAAAGGTATTTTTATCTGACATTGGAAAGTTAATGTGAGCACAATATTAAAATTTCTCCAATTTTCTCTACATTCTATTGGAAGAATTCTATTTCTTAATCATTTAATGTTGACTTAAATGCTAATGAAAAGTGTCAATGCCTATTGAAATTATGGAAGAAAGTTCAAACTATTTTGTGAAATTAAAATTAGAATGTTTACTTTCTATTAAAATTAAGAAATTAAAATTAAAACTATTTTGTGAAATTAATATATTATGTTTACTTTCAAAAAAAAAAAAAAAATTAGAATGTTATATTTGAGGTTGAATACATTGAAGATCAATCACTAACTAGATTATTCTAGAAGGTTCTATTGTATTTGAGTTATGTATTGTAGAAAGTTACAGGTTTCTAGAATCTAGAACCTCCTAAGACATGGTTAAGTTCTAGAATCAATTTTGTAAAATGTCAAATTATTGTAGAGAAGTTAGTCTCTTGAATGTTATTAGTCTCTTAAATGTTCATCCAATTAGTATAACCAGGATCTATTTTAGTGTGTGCAAAACTAATAGTAAGTTGAGAGCATTTAATGTGAAGATCATTTGAGATTGCAAGTATTCAAACTAACAAGTATCCATCTTTTGTAAAAATTGTAATACTTTTCAAGTGTTAGAAGGAAGTTGTTTTTATTTCAAGAAAGGTTTTTATAATACAAAATAATGTAGTACAGAAAGAAACTTTTCTTGAGAGTTGCTTTTGTACCAAATTTGATAACATCCAATAGCCATCAAGATACTAGTGAAGTAGCATTGTACATTAAAGCCTCCATTGTAGTGACAAAACTTACACAACCATTTAACTCAAAAAAAGAGGTAGACTTTGGTATAGAGCTGGATTATCGATCATACTGTGCCGTTACAAAAGATGATATGGTGAGTATTGCATCAGAGTCTAAGTAGACAACATTTTGTAAGTCAATTAATTATAATGAAGCTTGAATTATTGATTCATAATGCTCTAACATATGATAGGAGATAAAGAAAGCTACTCAGCTTCCTCAAAGATTAGCATACCTTTGGGTTGGGTTTTCCTTGCCTTGTTGACCTTCTAACTTGTGGCAAGGTTTATTTGTCTCATCCTGGCTTTATTGCCACTAATCTGTTGCACTTTGATGTATCCCAATTTTCCATAGACTTGAGTGTGCCCAAATGGCCTCGATGTACTAGGCAATACCATCGTCTTCCCTTGAGGAGATCAGCTATTATTTTGTAGCCTTGGCTGTCCTCATTATCCTCCATTTTCTCTTGTAGTTATTCTTCCAATGTTCTTGTATTTGGTAAAGGTACCTCTTATGATATCCACCAAAATGAGGCTGCATCAAACTCCACAATCCTCAATTTGTAGTATTTGCCAGTTGAAGGGTCACAACATTTCCATCCTTCTATTTGCTAGACCATGAAGATGCAATGAATCACTTTCTCATCAAATTTACTCCCCAAGTTTGCTTGTGGTAGCTTGTTGATCACAATAAGTTGCAATCATCATACATTCAACTCATAATTGACTAGGTACAACTTAACATGAAGCATTCTTTGACATATTTCTGCTAGATAACAATTCTTCCTTTTTATCACATCATTCTGTTGTAGAGTGATTTGGCATGTCAATTGTCACCGAATTTGACATTTCTTTTGGTGGTTGGATAAGTTCTTCAAAGTGTATTCCCCCCCATTTTCAATATACCATCATTCAAGTGTAAGTATGACTTCAATCTTCTCACTGAATTCTATGAATCTGTATAAATTCAAACCATTCCTTCATGAAATATACCCGTATGAATCTTGAGAAATTGTCGATGGAAAATGAAAATTACCATATATCTCATCTCAGTGATTGATATATTTTGTACTTTTTCCAAACAGATTTGAGCATATTTTTTTTTTAGAAACAGAAACTATTGTATTAATTATATAAAGACTTGATGCCTGATGAGATATTACAACATCAATACAAAAACCAAAGAGATTACAACATATGCATAATTTCATTACCCTTACATAACTATTCCTCAAAATGGTACTCTTTCCATAATTTTGAACTTGAGATCCAAGTTGCAAACAAGATATTGGATCTCTCCCATACAAGACTTTCTGAACTAAACCTATCTAAAAATAATCTTATGTTTCTCTCCTCCCATAAGTTGTACCAAACTGCGAAAAAGATTATCTTCCAGTATTGTTGAAATCTTTTACTCGTCACACCCTCCGGGATTTGGAATATGTTCTGATCATCAGGTGGAGCAAAGTCTTCATATTTATTCGCCCATCTGCTCCACGTTTGTTTCACCATTCTACAGTTTTGGAAAATGTGGGAGCTTGTTTCCATGCTACTCTTGCATAATATACAAATTGACGAGTTAAGAACATAGTTAGAGAAGCGCTTCTGGAGATTTTCTACTGTATCTAACTTATTTAAACTAACAAGCCACACTAGAATTTTTTGCTTTCATGGTTTTCTAGAATTGTTTTCATTCAGAACTTTCATGAAAGATCTAACTGAAAACATTTTGCTTCCTTGTTCTTTCCAAATTGGTTTGTTCTCCCTTTTTCTGTTTCTTGGATGAGCTTCTTGAAGCAAATTAGTCATCTCACTAATTTCTTCAATCTGCCCCTCCCCAATATTCCTACTCATATGAAGGTTCCATCCCCAATGTGTTCTATTTTTCTCCACCATACATGTCTCGAATTCTGAAACTGCCCTTTCTTTCTTCCTTGTTAATCTAAAAACATTTGGAACTTCTTCTTTAATTCTTTTGTGTTGCACCAAACATCCCCCCAATAGTCCACCCTATTTTCTTGTCCTACCTCCCATGTTATGTTCTCTTTAAATTTGTCATATATGCTGTATACGTCCTTTCAAGGTGATCTATGGCTACTCCAATTTAATCCAGCTTCTTTCCCATAAGACTTGGATCCATGTATGCTCTTAATCACTTTTGCCCACATGTCATTTGTCCTTTCATACATTTTCTATAGTCATTTATCCCTCAAGGTCATCTTTCTTTTAATTAGACCTCCCACTCCTAGTCCTCCTTAATGCACTTCTTTACATACTTGTTCCCATTTTACAAGATTCTATCATCTTACCTCCTCTTCTTTCTTCTATAGAAATTTCCTCATGTGCTTTTCAATTATCTTAGCCATTTTCTTGGGCATCTTGAAAATTGACACAAAGTATGTGGGAATAGCCTCCATGATGGTCTTGATGAGCAAAAGTCTTCCCCCTTTTGATAAATAACTTTGTTTCCATCCTGCTGGCCTCCTTTTTATGGTTTGGATCATGTTTTTCCAAGAACCTGTGCTATTTGAATTCCCCCAAGGGGCAACCCTAAATATTGAATTGGTCATTCCCCTATTGTAACTTGGATCTCATCCACCTTTTCCTTTACCTCTCTTTTATTGATGTTTATACGTATCGGCTAGCTTTTCTTACCATTGATTTTCATCCCCATCAGAAAACTGAAAGCATGAAGAGCTTCTTTGATCATCTTGATATCCCTCTCTGTGTTTTCCATGAATATGAGGTAATCATCCGCAAATAACAAATGAGTGATACTCACTTTATCTTTTCCTACCTTCATATCTTCTAGTTTTTCCACTTCCTTGGCTCTTTGTAGGAACCTTGTTAATGTATCAGCTGTTAGAGTGTATAGGAAGGGTGAAAGTGGGTTGCCTTGTCTTAGCCCTTTAAAACCATTAAACTTTTCCCTCGGTTTTTCATTTGTAAAAACCGAATAATCAACTGTTTTTAGGCAAGCTAGGATCCATGTTCTCCATTTTTTCCCGAATCCTTTCTTCTTCATCACAGAATTCAAGAAGCTTCACTAACCGAGTCATTGGCTTTTGCAAAGTTAACCTTTAATATGAGGCCCTCCTTCCCATTTATCCTATACTCCTCAACTGTTTCATTAGCAATCAAAATGACGTCTATTATTTGTCTGTTTTTTACAAATGCCATTTGATTTTCACTTACAGTCTTTGGTAGGAGATGCTTGAGTCTATTAGCAAGTGTCTTTGCAACTATTTTGTACACACTTGTCGTTAGACTAATTGGCCTATAATCTTCCACTCTCATTGAGTTCTTCTTCTTTGGAATGATGCATATGTATGTCTAATTTACTCTTCAATTTATGACAACATCCTTATAGAATTCTTTGAGATAGTTCACCACATCCTGTTTCACTGTTTCCTAGTTCTGCTGAAAAAAGGCCATAGTAAAACCATCTGGTCCCGGCGCTTTTCCTCCAACACAGCTGAACACAGCTTCCTTAATCTCCTCTTCCTTAAACTCCCTTTCCAACCAATCTCTTTCCCCTTTTGAAATCTGTTGCCAATGTAGGCCATCCACTTCCCATTTCTTGTTAGAACTTTCTTTAAATAACTTTTCAAAGTATTAGGTGATTACATTCTGAATATCACCCTCTTTCTCCACCAAATTGCCTGAGCCATCCTCCATTCTACTTATAATAGCTCTTGCTTTCCTCAGAGACAGAATCCTATAAAAGAATTTGGTATTAACATCTCCTTATTTGAACCATTTCATTTTAGCTCTCTGCATGGTTCTTCTTTCAATTCTGCATTCCACTTTATAGTTCTCCTCTATCACCTTCCTCCTCTCCTCTCCTCCAACAAATCCATATTTTCTTCCAATTCTAGCTTCATATCAATCTTTTTAAGGGTCTCCATGAGCTCCATCTGTTGGGCATTGTCTTCAGCCACCCTTCCTTTGTCCCATGTTCTTATTTTCCCTTTTAGATTATGAAGTTTCATCGTGATTTTGTAGCCTTCCCATCTTCTACTTCTGTCTTTGCTCCGTTCTTTATTTATCATATCCTTGAACTTTGGTTGTTGCAGCCATGAGTTTTCAAATCTGAAAGGAGCTAGTCCCCATTTGACTTCCTCTATATCAAGAACTATGGGCCAACGATCAGATGTAATTCTTTGCAGACCCCAAACTCCTTGGTACTTAAACTTGTTCCCCTAGTCCTTATTGAATAAAAATCTTCCAGTTTAGACATAGCTAGATTAACCCTTCCATTACTCCAAGTATACTTCATATTCTTAAGGTTTGGTTCTTGCAGTTCCATTTCATGAATCCACTCTTTGAACTGTTTCATGCTTTTTGTGTTCTGATGGCAGTGTTTTTTCTCCCCTTGATGTCGCACCATATTGAAGTCCCCCCCAATATACCACGGTCCTTGAAGTCTAGCAGAGATACCTGCTAATTCTATGAGGCAATCCTCTCTGCCTTCCTTATTAAAGGGCCCATAGACTATAGGGAACCACCAAGCTTGTTTTTTCTCCCCTTGATGTCGCACCATATTGAAGTTTCCCCCAATACACCACGGTCCTTAAATTTTAGCTGAGATACCTGCTAATTCTATGAGGCAACCTCTCTGCCTTCCTTATCACAAGGCCCATAGACTGTAGTGAACCACCATGCTTGCCCCTCTTCTTCTGTGATTTTAATAGTCAAGGAGTGCGTCCCTTCCCATTTTTCTTGAACTGTTATATTCCTCATATCCCACATTATGGTTATTCCTCTTGCCACCCATTAGCTGAGATTTCAGCCCATTCAACAAAGGTTTTCTCCTTAACTCTGCCACTGTCTTCCCATCTATTCTCTCTTTTTTGTCTCCTGAATTGCAACCAAATCAGCTTTTGCTGCACTGATCGTCTTCCTAATGAGCCTCCTTTTGTTCGTCGACCCACAGCCTCACACATTCCAACTGAGAATCTTCATAAAAACTAAAATCCCTTCCAACTAGGTCTTAATCAACTGACTTCAATCAGCTGGGAATTTATTGATGCCAGAAAGTATCTCACACGATCTATCTCACTATCATGCTCATTAATAGACCCTTTGTTTTCTGATCCCCCTTGTATTATTTGTGCCTTCCCTTCCGGTGGTTCTGTTTGTCTTGTTCTCTTCCTCGTTTCTTCATTCCTCTTCCTAAGTCCCTTTCTTCTCTTCTTCACTTCCATTTTCAGAATTTTCTTTACTACTAGCATGAAGAGAGAGGAGAGAAGCGTAGTAATTTTTACGCACCTGTTTACATTTCTTGTCTCCACGATTGTTGTTCCACTTGATCGTGCTCCTTCTTCTGATAGTTCTGCTTCCACTGGCTGGGTGTCTAGGACTCTTTCAATGTTTGTCTGATGGCGATAGTCACTGTAGTCAGAGTCCGTCCCTCCCTTTGTTTCACTTTCCTCCGCTTGGGCTTCCCAACATGCGTGAAGCCCATACCGCTTCTTTTGATCTTGTTTCCTTCTCTGGTAGACCTTTAAGTTTGGGCAATCCAATAGCTTCCTGCGATTTTCGTTTTTTTTGGGCCCCATTGTGTCTTTTTTGGTGTCCGTTAGAAACTCAGTGTGCCCACCCCAGAATCCCTCACTTTCAACATTGCTATATTCAGCCCATGAATCGCCTTCCTTTTCCGTGACTTGGGCCCACTTCTCGTGACCGAGAATCATATATTTTGGTCCCACCCGTACTTTGCTACACGACGCTTCTCCATTGCTGCTCCCATCTCCTCTGTTAGTAGTGGTTGGCCTACCGCCACTGTGGTGGCTGTTTTTGGCACTTGCTCCGCCGCCTGTTTCCTTCCTTCCTGCTGACCTTTTGTCACCTTCGTCATCCCTCTGCGCTTCGTCGTCTTCACTGCTTCCTATCTAGATTTCTGAGCTCTGCCGGTCGCCGGACTTCCAATCACCGTCGTTTGTGTGTTCGTCCCTATGGTATTTTGTAAAATTGTCTAGCATATGGATCCTTAGCTCCTTCACCTCTAAATTCTAATTCCTTTCAATCTCCATGAGCCTCAATTCCTGGATTCCGTTGTCATCGTATATATCAAACTCCTTTGGCAGGAATCCTAAATCATGGCCTTGTAGTCTCAAGAACGCTAGTTCCATTGATTCTTTCGAGTTTGTTACTTTTGCGATTTTCAAAAGTCCACCACAGGCTTCCCCCATCTTCTCAACAGTTCGAGTGTTCCAGTCTTGATATCAGATGCCTTCTACTCCCATCTTGTATTTCTACATGTTACTTTTCCCCCCAGTTGCACCATTTCTTCATTCCACGCCTTGAAGTAGAAACCTCCTAATTTTGTTTGATATCTCTTCTTCTAAATGCTTTCAATGTTTGCTTTCTCTTGGCATAGTATTATGCTCTTCATGATGTCCAATCTTTTGATTGAAATATCCCATTTAAGTAAGTGACGAACCGACCTTTCTACCGTGCGCCTAGGAGTCTCATCCGATGTTCTGATAATGAGAAACTTCTTCATCTTCTAATTCCTTTCATTCCCACCTTCCTTGCTTTGTCTTCTGCTTCCTTCACCTTGTGTTTTCTTTTGATGGTGTTTTCCTTCCATGTCTCTCCGCCAGATCCCTTTCCCATTCTTCTCTGCATCTTCTCTTCCTTTTTGCTTTTGTATCGCTTTCTGGTTTTCCATTTCTCGTTCTTCCTCTCTTCTGTACCTCTTCGTCTCCTCTTGAATCACCATATCCAGGGGGGCCTTCCACATATTTCTCCAAGCCTCCGTCTTCGTTTCCTCCAAGATAACAATGCTTTGTTGTTGCCCTTTTACCATTTTTATCAACTTAATGTATCTTCCTTTTTTATTTGTCATCACCTCCATTATCAGGGTATTTCCTTCTCCTCGAAACACCTGAACTTTCCTTCCTTCGTCCTTTATCGTTATCGCTTCCTCAATTCTTTTCTTTATCCAATATACTGCTTCTCTGTTCACCGCAATCTAAAACCGTCAAGTTCTCGTGACTTCTTGGATGATAGCTTCTTTACTATCCCTTGTTGAACAAACCGAAAAGAACTTATATCTTGTTGGGAATGACAAGTATATCCATTCCCCTTTTATTGTTCTTCGCACTTGGCATTTACTGCTTTGACCATGTTCCTCTTTAGGTGTCAACCATTTGGCTTCTCTGTTGTTAGGTTTCGAAGTTTCCATTCTTTTGTCTTTTTGAGCTTTATTGCTCCTTTTCCTCCTAGTCACCAGAGTCCACCCATCCTCTTCTTTCTCGTTGTCTAGTTGCGTTAACACATCCTTCCATGACTTCCTTTGAATTTTTCCCCCTTGCTTGATCAATCTTCTTCTATCTCGGCAACTGGTCCTAGCTTGTCTTGTTTCATCATAGTATTATATTTCTTTCCACTTCCCATTTTCTTCTTAAGTTTTTCCTACCGCCACCTGTCTTGCCTGTTTTTCTCTAGCAATCCTATTCCTCTCACCTCTTACTCCCCATTCTCCATTGTCATACGATCCTGCACTCCGTTCGTTGTCGCCACGCCATTCATGGGAGTCTCTCCTAACACCGTTCGCCGTTCACCGTTCACCTCGCCATTCCAACATATCTGAGCATATGAACGTGAAGGTTCCTTGGCCTTGAAGTTTGACTCCTTATGAGGCAATTGATGTGCTTTACCATATCGGCACCTACACACTAGAGCATTTTAAATCGATAATTCAAACTTCATTGCAATTGATTGACTTACAATCATAGTTTGTAGTCATTGTTGTGTCTTAATTAATCTTTCTTAAGTAATCTTAGTAGATCTTTCTTTAGTATTTCTTTAGCATTTAGGACCCTATCAGGTAACTTACAATTCTGATGGGTTTGACTTCACATAATGAGATAGTAGCGAAGGCTTTGTTGATTGAGAGGGAACTTAATTTCGAGCAGGTTCTGAGAAATCACAAGAAGCAATCACTGTCTGATTGAACAGCAAGTACTTCTTAGAAGAGGTAGAATAGAAATGATTGCTCTAGAGCACAGCAGAATCAGAATTAGGTGCTGATCAGAAACAAGCCACAGGGAGCCAAGCCATGGCAGTTTCAACTTTCAACAAAGGCAGTCATATCAGCAGGCACGACAGAACCGTGCTAGAGATTTTGTTTCTTTTGTAGGTTTTGTCATTACAAAGGATGCTTGGTTGTCCCAATCGTTCTCACTAGTATCTTGGTAGCTACTAGGTTTTATCAAATTTAGTGTAAAAGTAACTTTGAAGAAAAGTGGGTTTGACACCAAACTGTAGAATATTTCAAGGATCTTTCTCGAAATAAAAACAACTTATCTGAAACATTCAAAAGGTGTTACAACTGTTACAAAATGTGGACACTCACTCTTTTAGGTATTCATTCTCTCTAGTGATTCTCACCTTAATTGCTCTTAACTTACATTCACTTTTGCAAATACCAAAATGAGATCATTTAACCTATTTATACTAATTGAATGAAAATTCCAGTGACAAGCTTCTCTATAATGATTTGGTATTTTGCAAAATGATTCTAGAATTTAATCATATGCCTTAGAAGGTTCTAGATTCTAAGAACCTTGAACTTTTTACAGCATATTACTAAAATGCAAAATGAATTATCTATGAAACTCTAGTTAGTGATGATCTGTATGAAAACATGATTTTTATTGGACAATGCTCCTGAACATGCATATGTTTGCATCAAAGAAAGTTTAATCTCATGTGAAATAAACAAAAACTGAAGAGTTAATAAAGCAATAAAAGGTGGGGAAGGAGCAATTTATCACAAACTTAACTCAAATTCAAACCCATGATTTTACTTGTTAAGGTATAGCATCAATGATTGTGTCAAGGCTCGAACCCTTATTGATGGAGAAATAAGAGATATGTTGAAATTCTCCAAGAGAAAAAATGTACAACTCACAAATATCCTCAACAAAGCATGTCCCCTGCTACATGGGGTTGGAAATACGTGAACCCTCTTCCTTCATGCAATTTTATTAAGGGATAAGTTGCATTCATTTTACAAGTAGTCTTAGTTTTTCTAATTATCTTTGGTCATGCTATTCTAGGGCTTCCTCTACATCCTTGTTTCTGGTTGTACTTCTTTTTTTTTTTTTCATCTTTTTTGGGTATTCCATGTAAACTCTTAAACAATGGATATTCTTGGTATGTTGGTTGTATTGCCAAAAATGCCTACCATTTTCGATGCCATTCTCACCTTTGGTTCTTTGGAGCATACTAGTACATATTACATAGTCAACAAATGGGGCTATTGATTTGCACAACTTTATTATTATTTTCAAAGTGCTATTAGTTCAATTCTAATAAGGAGGGATAGTAGGTCAATGCTTGTTAATTATTTCATTGTATTCCATGGTGAAATGTGTTTCCTTGAGAATTTGTCTTTATTTATTTGTTTAGTAAATGTACTTATTGACCCTCTTCATGTTCAATTCTATCCATATTTGAACCTTTTGTAGATATAGTTTTGTTTCTTGTACATGCTTTACAACATTGAGTAATAATTGCCCACGTCAGGTGTGCATGTGTAAAACTTATACTAACAGTATGATGCTTGTTATGCATACAATTTCTGCTAGTGCATTTCACTACCATATGCAGTTTGTGCATTCCATTGATGATGTATGCAATTGAAAATATCTCAAGCCCTGTAAAAGAATGCGAATGTTATTATCTCTGTGTCGATATCGGTCTTTATTTTCTCGTGTATATATTTTCTTGTGAGCATAGATGTGAGTGACCATTCATCCCAGTTTTTCTTGTCAAACAACATTTTATTGCTTTTATCTTGCTCAGATACCTCACCTGCTAGAGCTCGGCATTAATGCAGTGGAGCTATTGCCTGTTTTTGAATTTGATGAATTGGAATTCCAGAGGCATCCTAATACCAGAGATCATATGGTAAATTTTGATTATTTTACCTTAATATAATAGTATTAGACATGGGGATTTCATGGATGATATGATGTGTGGATTATTCATGGTTTTCCTTTCAAAAATCAATGCCCTCTTTCTTGAATTTTCATGATGCAAAGATTTGAAAGATATCTCAATGTGAACCAAAAACCCCATTGCTTAAAACTTATGAGATGTCTTAGAAATAGGTTGGACATAGACATACTTCTCTTATAGTATCCGCTATTTGTTCCTTTTTTCAATGGTTAGACTTCAATAAAAATTGATGCAAACCAAAAACGTCAAATGCTTGGTAACAGAGGAAGTTTTTCAGCATAATGAAAATTTCAGTACTATAAAAAAAAAAAAAAACATATATGGCGAACGGAGAAAGGAGAGCGGTGACCGGGGATCTAAGTTCGGTTAACGGGAAACGAAGAAAGGAGCATGAGATACGGAGAACGGCTCAGAGCAGCTTCGGAAACGACGAACTGGGAAAACAAGGAGCGTCAAGCAGGAAGAAGATACAAAAAAGTGAGAATGGAGGAAGTCGAGTCGATGGGGGGAGGAGCTACCGCTCTATCCTCATCGGTGAAACAAATGAGCAGTTACCAGAGAAGGAAGCCGAGTGGATAAAAGTCCACTGTCGTAGGAAACGGTCCATGAGATACATTAATGGGATGCATGGGTACGCGAACAGTCATCATCGAAAAAGCCCTCATTTATGGAAGTTGTACACCTTTGAATCAAAGTTTAAGGCTTTCAAGGTCAAGGTGGCAACACCAAAGGGCGACTTCACTGTGCAAGAACTGACTTTCAACGCCACCTACGCCTTGTCTCTTTCGAGTAATGACATTCCATGGGTCTATGCAGAAGTAAAGAATGGCATTAACTTCATGAAGCAGGAAGATTTTAAGAAAGTCAGAAGATCCGGCAGCTATGCCGTCTTTATTGGTATTCTGACCAACCGAAGGGGCCGATTTATTAAATTATCAAAAATGGAGAAAGACGCCTTCTAGAATATCTACATTCCTGAGGATCATAATACGTGGGGGGATTTTCTAAAAATCCTAAAGGATATATTCAAAGAAACCCAGTCTAAAATTCACATGGTGCAGACCAGAGCTCAACTGAAGAAGGCTGCAGAAGAGGAGAGGCATTCCCACGTATCTAGCAAAAGAAAGGAATCGTTCTCTAGAAATAAGGTTATCAGTATGGAGGGGAAGAAAGCTAGCAGGAAGCTCCAACCGAAGAAAGCTGCAAGAATGAACATGGTCAAAATAGTTCGAAGCTCAGACTTCTTCACGTGGCAGGAGGTCGAGGATGACCTCGTGCTAATCTTGGGAAGGGAACTTCACTTAACCAGCCTCGACGCGGGTAGAGCAGTCCTACAATGTTTAGACGAGCAAGAAATTTCCGAACTCATGGGCCCTGGAACAAGTAGTTTTCTTAACTGATATAACGGTGCACGAATGGTCTGATACGGAGCTATGGGAACAAAGGCAGATAGCCTGCAGGAACAGCTGGGTGGGGATCGAAGGTATACCGGCGGAGAAATGGACTTTGAGTTTCATGGCGGAGATAGCAGAGCGATGCGGAGGGATGCTAGACATCGCAGAGGACACCCTGTCCAATAAATCGAGGGAAATGGCAATTTTAAAGCTAAGAGGTCTTGAATCCGGCTTCCTGTCGGCAGAGCTGGAAATCCACGACGGAGATGAAGTAACTGGGCTAAAACTAGTGGACCTTCAGAAAACATGGGGACCTAAAGTGGAAGCAGCGAGAAAAGATGATCGGAAAGCCAGGAAAAACAAAGCTCCGGCAGTGGTGGAAGCTGGGCGAACACCGGAGACGATGAAGGCGGGAGGATCGAGAACGTTTGTGCTTTCAGATACGTCAGCTCGACATCAGAGCTGGACTGTAGAGGGCCAAGCGTCAGGGGCGGGATGCGGCGGAGTGCAGGTGCGGACGTCAGCACGAAAAGAAGAACCGTCATTATGGACGTCTCAAGCGAAGAAGAGCAAGAAAGTCAGATGGTGTACCAACAAAGAAGGAAGGGAAGTAAATTGGGTCAAAAAAGACCCGATTTTGATATGGGGCCTAAACAGAAGACAGTGGGGAGCCCCCACAAAGGAGCGGGCCAGACAAAATCGACCCCGGGGTCCAAATGTCCAACGGGGGCCCCGCTATACACATATGTAAGAAACAAAGGAATATTGGGCCAATACAACAAATGGATTGAGTTAGCAAATACAGGAAGAAACAAAGGAAAACAAGTTATGATTGAAAGAGAAGTCGAAGATCCGGAGGAGCTGTCGGAAGAAATCCCGCTCAAGAGGAGCATGGGTCCCCGGAAGACATTGAAGAAGAGGAGGATCCTTAGCACCAAAAGGCCTTCTCTCACCATGATAAGGTATGCTCTGGTCCCCAACTTATGCTCTTTTCTGACAGCGCATGTTGTTCCAAAGCACAGCAAGGAATCATAGATCCTCAACCCCAAGCCGAGGAGCAACTAAACGAGAATATTAGTAATCCACACGAAAGTAGTCTGGACGAAGGTTCGGAGGATGAAAGGGAAAGAGCAAGAAGGGTGGCGCGTTTCCTTCAAGGAATCAACCTTCAATATCCCAGATGAAAGAGTCCCCCTAGGACGGCACATGGTGCAGGGCGTCGTGTTTCTCAATGCGGATTCTATTATGGAACATAAGAGGCTGTGGTCCCCCCAAGAAAGTGGACCTCATCCGCCGCACAATTCTGGAAGCCAAGCCTAACTTTGTCACTTTTCAAGAATTCAAGAAACAAAGCTGCCCAGCTAATCTGATCGCAAGTTTGTGGAGAAGACGCTTCTTGAATTGGGCTTGCCTTCCTGCTTCAGGCACGACCGGAGGCATCGTGATTGCCTGGGATACCAGAACTACGGAAGTAGTTGACAGATTTGAGGGACAATTCTCACTGTCTATTAAAATAAAAGAAATGGATCAAATTGAGTGGTGGTTTACTGCGGTCTATGGTCCATGCCCAAACAGTGAGAAACATGAATTCTGGGACGAGTTGGCAGCCCTTTCAGAAATCCTATCCGGCCCTTGGTGCATTAGAGGCGAGTTCAACGCCATTAGGAGACCGGAGGAGAAAAGCAATGGGGATCACCTCGACCTGTTGATGGCCTAGTTTGACGATCTGATCAATGAGTTGCAGTTGAGAGACATAGAGTTGAAGAATGTCAAGTTTACCTGGACAAATAGCAGAGACCTGGTTAGCCTATCCAAACTCGACAGATTCCTTGTCAATCCGCGATGGGACTCCATGTTCCCTTTCTCGGACCATTACACTATGCAAAGAACCACATCTGATCATTGGCCTATCGTCCTTGACTCTCAGCCAGTAACATGGGGTCCCTCTCCATTCCGCTTCGTTCACGAATGGATGGACAGACCGGATTTCTAGGAAACACTCGAAAGATGCTGGAACAGACCTGCTGATTTCCATGGCTAGGGTACAGATTTATGCAAAAGCTTAAAAATCTGAAGATAGAGCTTCGAGGGTGGAGCAGGAACTTTATCTCAGAAGATCAATCCAAACACGCTAGTCTCAAGAAGGAGTTGGAAGAAATCGATAAGCATATTGAACAGATCGGCTTGTCCAACGAAAGGAAAGAAAAAGGGCCCTTGTCCTGTCCCAGCTGCACATTATGGATACTCGAATTGAAAGGGAGGTGCGTCAGAAGGCTCGCATTAAATGGGCAAAGGAAGGAGATGTTAACTCCAAGTTCTTCCATAGAGCGCTCTCTACAAGAAGAAATCGAGCGGTTATCACAAATCTAGAAGTGGAAGAAGGGAGAGTGGTAGACTCTATGACAAAAATTGAAGAGCATATCCTTCAATATTTCTCTCATTCGTACTCTGATCCCAATTCACCAAAGTGGACTGTAGAAGGAATAGAGTGGAACTCGATTCAAGTGAGCAAAGTGTATGGCTTGAACGTGATTTCTCAGAAGAAGAAGTCAAGGAGGCAGTCTTTCACTGCGACGGAGAAAAGGCCCCAGGCCCTGACGGTTTCTCCATGTTGTTTTTTCAGAAGAATTGGTCAGTTCTCCGGCAGGATGTGCTCAAGGCAGTTATGGAATTTCATACTTTGGGAATTGTCAACAAATGCACCAACGAGACATATATCCAGCTTATTCCAAAAAAGAACAATTCCAAGAGAGTGGAGGATTTTCGCCCTATCAGCTTAGTCACCAGTCTGTATAAGATCATAGCCAGAGTCCTAATGAAGAGATTAAAGGAAGTCATCGAGGACACAGTTGCAGAATCGCAGATGGGTTTTGTCAAAGATAGGCATATTTTAGACGTTGTCCTTATAGCAAATGAAGCCGTGGAAGAGTATAGGGACAGTCACAAGGAAGGAATAGTGGTGAAAATTGATTTCTCCAAGGCATATGATTCAGTCGAGTGGCATTACCTGCTCTATGTGCTGAAACGAAAAGGCTTCGGCCCCAAATGGTGCAAGTGGATCATGGGCTGCCTATCCTCCGTTTCATAAATGGAAGACCAAGAGGGAAGATCAAGGCTTCTAGAGGCTTGAGACAAGGTGATCCCCTCTCCCCTTTTCTTTACGTATTGGCAGCAGATGGCCTCCAAGGCATCCTCAAAAAGGCTGAAGATCATGGCTTGAGAGGTTTCGAGATAGGGAGAAACAAAATCAGATTATCAAATCTTCTGTACGCTGATGACTCCTTGTTCTTCCTCAGTAATGATGAACGTAGCTGGAAGTTACTCAGGGGAGCCCTTCGAAGTTTCTCCCTTATTTCAGGGCTAAAGATCAATTTCCAGAAGAGTCAAATTGCTGGCATTAACCTTAACGCTTCGGACCTGTCCAAAGCAAAACGCATTCTGAAAATCTCTGCAAGAGACTGGCCTTTTAAATACTTGGGACTGCCCCTCGGAGGCAATAGCAAGAGAATTATCTTCTGGAATCTGGTAGTCCAGACCGTCAAATGCAGAATTGAAGGCTGGAAATAAGTTATCTGTCAAGAGGGGGTAGGCTTCTTCTAATAAAATTTGTCTTAGAAGCTCTCCCTTCCTACTTCATGTCAATCTTTCAGATGCCAGTTACTGTCAGGAAAGAAATAGAGAGATATATTAGAAACTTTTTTTGGAAATCTGAATCCGCTGAGAGGCCCCAATTCTTAGCGAGCTGGGATAAGGTATGCAGACAGAAAAATAGAGGAGGATTGGGGGTAGGCATCATGAAATACAAAAACTTGGCCATGTCCGCTAAGTGGCTATGGAGATTTTCCACAGAGAAGTCGTCCCTGTGGAGAAGAGTCATTTCTAGTGTTCACGGCACCTCCCATAATGACATGGAAGCAGGAATCAATAACAGAGTCTCAGGAAGATCTCCATGGAAACACATTTTCTCTGTCTATCATAGATTTCTGAAATGTATTCAATGGAGAATAGGCAACGGCTCTAAAATTCGGGCTTGGGAAGACACCTGGAGGGGACAAAGATCCCTGAAAGAGGACTACCCGAGTTTATATAGGCTGACCAGATGTCTGAAGGCCTCCTTTCAACAGTTGAGAAGTAACGACCTGGAGAACTCCCACAGTAACTCTGACTGGAATTTCAACTTTAGGAGACCATTAAAAGAGGAGGAAATCGAAGATTTGGCTGAAGTGTTGCAGATTTTGGACCGACTCCTGTTTGGAAATTCAGAAGATTCATGGAGATGGAATCATGAAGATACTAGCACTTTTTCTGTAAAGTCCTGTTACGAAGCTTTTGTGGGTCAGGTGGATGCAGACAATGGAATTGAAATAAACAGCAGATTTCTATCCATTTGGAAATCCCCCATTCCTACAAAAACCAAAATTTTAATGTGGCTTGTAGCACTAGGCAAGTTAAACTGCGCCACTGAAATGCAGTTAAAAATGCCTAACAGTTATATTTTCCCTTCTTGGTGTTGTCTGTGCAGGAATGCTGAGAAGGACGTTGGACACCTTTTTTGGCAGTGTGGATTGTTGAAAGCTGTTTGGGAATCTTGGAGTGCTCTTTTCCCTGCAATTGACGCTCCGACAGAAGAACCTTTCTCCTTCTCAGTCCCGGCTTCGATTCCACACAAACTTATTCAGTTCTGGTGTTTAATTAGTTTAGCTATCTGGATAGCCATTTGGGAATCCAGAAATAGTTGTATTTTCAGGAATGTAAGGGTGGATAGTAGTAGTATTAGCCACAGAGCAGTGCACCTTTTTGCAGTCTGGTTGGGGGGGGGGGGGGTATTCTTTGGGAGACCGGATGAGGGGATGGCCCTCAATTTTGCAAGGTCTCTTATAAGGGTCTATTCGTTTTGTATGGACATCTCGTCCAATTTTCCTATCTTCCATTATTAATAATATATCGGTTTCTATTTCAAAAAAAAAATGTGGTTTAAGCTTAGTGGTGGCCCATAACTTCAAGAAAAGTATTTCTTGGTGCAGATACTAATTGATCTCTTTATTTATTGCTGTAATTAGTATGATTTACCTTGGATATGGTGCTGAACGTGTTATTATTGTGAAAGTTCTACAAAATGACTTTGTGAAATTTTCTGTTTATGAGATCAATACATGGGGTTATTCCACAATAAATTTTTTTGCTCCAATGAGTCGCTATGCAAGTGCTGGTGGTGGGCCTTTAGCTGCATCTCAAGAGTTCAAGCAGATGGTGAAAGCATTGCATGGTTCAGGCATTGAGGTTGGTCATATATATTATTTTATCATTCTGAGGTGAGATAACCAATTCCTGTCATCCCTGTTTTATGATCATTTTTTCTCATTGTAGGTTCTCTTGGATGTTGTCTATAACCATACTAATGAAGCTGATGATGCCAAGCCATACACAACTTCTTTTCGTGGAATTGATAATAAGGTGATGTCATGACACTTGTTTGAAGGTCAATGTTGAAGGATATTTTCTCATCGAATTTTTCATCATTGTATTAATCCAAAGAGCTTTGGTAATAAGTCGAGATGTCCACCATTACTAGGATTTTAAAATATTACTCGACTTCTATTTTTTAACCATCCCACAAAACATGCATGATTAAAAAAAGAGGAAAACTAGAATACACCAGCATGAAGGCATTAAATTCTGATCGTCACCAATTTGATAAATATATTTATGTTTGTAAGTTTGAGAAGATTGGGACAAGGAGATTCCTACCTTTGATTTTTTATTGCAATGATGGAACGATAATCATCTTTTTTGAGCGTGTTTTCTAGTGGCGAAAGCTAATTGATTTATTCCCCATCATTTCTTCATTTATGGCTTTTTTCCTTGTGAACACACTCATCCAGTTTTAAACAACTATTTTCCCTTCTTCCATATGTCCATCTTAGGTCTTGTCATCTTTGCTACATTAGTTTTATGTTTTTCTTCCAGGTGTGTTCTTTTTCTTGCTAGTTGATTTGGCTTAAAGTTCTCAACAACTAATTCGAAAGGAAAAGTCAAGTAAACTTTCAAAGATAGTTCTTGATCATTTGAACAAGATTTATTTCACAAGATAAGTTTCTTGGCTCTTGTTAAGTGTTCAACAAATTTTTTTTAAAGAAATAGCATGAATATCCATGTTAAAGAAATGGGAAGCAGTGAGAATGGAACGCGTGATTTCATTGCTTGGGTAGCAGTGTGAGGTAGAACAGAGCAAGCGGACTCGCAAGTGGGAACGTTACCAAAGGGAAAAAAGCTTTTTTGGATGAATGCTTTGAAGATTTTCTGAAGACTTAAGAGTTGAATTCACTTTGGGCTAATATCATCAAGTGTAGACATGAACAAGAAATGGACATAGGATTAGCCGCCAATCTAATTTTTGGATTATGTAGAAATTCATTCATTTTTACCTCCTTTTTGTTAGGCGAGTTTGCATTGAGGAAATGGGGACAATTAACGATGTCATGTATTACTCCTTTTTTGAATTTTTTGGTGGTTGTAATTTTAAGTTTCTAATTGCCCACATCAATTTGAAAACGCTCATAAGATATCAAGTTAAACATTTCTACGGTCCTCGTGGACATGAGAAATATTTTCTCAAGTTGTGAAATCAAGTTTTCTTGTTCGGACATTCACATCACATCATAAATTGCTTTTATAGGGCCAGGAATAGTCCTCTAAATATTCTGGTCTGGTTTTGGATTATCGATCAATTTCTATGTTTGGAAGACGAACAATGAGGAGAGGATAAGCTCATTACATTAAAAAGATAGGGAATGCCCCATAAGGGCTTGGGCGATTCTTGTGGTAGATAATCTATTGATCATTGAAAGATACCATAGAGTTTTTCATAATATGCAAAAGTTGGACGAGTCTAGGAAATAACTCAAGGATAAAACTTGAGTTTGTCTTTTTTGGAACCATATTGGTGGTACCAAGCGCAAGGGAACATGCCAAAAGGAGTGAAGTTGAGAATTTGTCACTGAGCTCTCCATTATTAATTTGCACAAGGATATTTATGGGACTTTTCTTCTTTGTCAGTGTCACTAAATAGTTCTTATTGGGTATTTTTCCTCCTTCCAAACCAAACTTGTCAAGTTAATCAATGTACAGAGTGAGACTTGTGGCCTTATGGAAATGCGGCTTTTGGGAAGATTATTTTGAATAAAAATAGTTTTGATGTGTCTGGTACCTGATAGATTGCAATTTTATCTTATTACATTTGTCCAACATAATATTGGCTTTCAATTTCGTTTGGAGGTTTGTTTAACTATGTTAGGGTTATTAATATATCAATCAATGTTCATATTTTTTACTGCATCTATATGTGATGTTTCTCCAATTGATCTATTGGCAGGTTTATTACATGTTGGATCCTAATGATCATGGTCAATTGCTTAATTTCTCTGGATGTGGTAATTTCTCTACTCGGTTAATTTTTTCCACAGAATTTTGTTTTTTTTTTTTTTTGGGTAAGATATCCTGTGTTATTGCATATTCAATGCTTCAAATTTTGGTTGCCTATAGGAGATTCAGGCTGGATGTCTAGTCTGCAATATGATAATAGCAGTACTTTTGCTGTTATTTCTACCCCTTTTTTAATTCTTCAATTTGTTCTTTATTAGCTTTGATTGGGAGTGCCATTGATGATGTATTAGTTTTGCATTTCAATACTTAAAATGATCCAAATATAATGACTAGAACATTGAATTAGGAATATATGTAGAATGTTTTACTGTGTTAAAAAATCTCCTTAGAGATGTCCTTGTGATGGCCCTTCTTCCAAATCCCAAAGAGCAAGTTTTCCAGGTTAGTACTCAATATTGATCCCTCATAATCGTATCATACACAACTCGCACAAATCCTGTACGGTGAATGTATTAACCAACCAATCAAAACAAGTCTACAAGGCATAATATTGATAAAAGTTTTATAATTCTCATAATTACTGTAGGTTAGCAAAATATACGCAAACCAAATAATGGGCTCAACTGACCCACAAAAATTCTACACATAATAAAATTACAAACTACAAGTGGTAGGCCTACATCTAGGCTGCATTAGTTAATACTTACTGATAAACGACTAAGCAACACAAATCACCATGCAACTCTCTTACCTTTCTTTTAGGCACTAGATTAACTTAAAAGATACGAAAAAGAATTAGGTGAGCTAGGAACCCCTGTGAGATGATATCGCACACTACCATCGAACACTCATCAATAATTTAAATCAATGTGTGAAATTATAAATCACATGATGAATGTAAAGCAACACGGATAGAAAAATTATACAAATCAAAATAATTGTTTAATTCTTCCAAGTCCAATTTGCAGTTGATTACATAATGAAAAGAATCACTAAGTCAAAATGTCTCAAAGAAGGGGATGTGAATTGTAAATTCTTCCACAAAATTCTTGCGCTAAGGAGATCTAGGGTCACTATTTCAAGAATGAAGAATAAGGAAGGAAGAAATATTGAGGAGGAAGAAGAGATTCAGAAGGTAATATTAGGGTACTTCGAAGAGCTCTTCAAGGAGAAAAACAACCTCGTTTGGGGTGTAGAAGGTCTAGATTGGCATGGAATATCGGAAGAGCAAAGTGATTGGCTGGAAAGACAGTTTGAGGGGGAGGAAATAACATAAGCTATTTTTAACTGTGAAGAGGGGAAAGCTCTGGTATGGGATGGATAAATGAGACATACATTTGCCTTACCCTTAAGAAAATCAGCTCAATTAGGGTAGAGGATTTTAGGCTAATTAGCGTAACTACAAGCCTCTACAAGATCATGGCTAAAACTCTGAGCAACAAAGCGAGGAAAGTGATTTAGTGGATGGTGGGGGAGACACTAATGACATTCATAAGGGATAGAAAGATCATGGATGCAATAATGATTGCAAATGAAGCTATGGAAGAATATAGGGTGAATAAGAAAGAGGCTCTTTGCTAAAGCCTATGATTCAGTTATGTGGGGATTTTTGGATTTGTCCTTCAAGAAAAACGGTTTGGTGAAAATGGAGGAAATGGATCAAAGTTTGTATGACTTTGGTCCATGAATCGATCTTCATAAATGAGAGGCATTGGGAAAAAATCGAAGGATATAGAGGATTAATACAAGGGGATTCATTTTTCTCTTTCCTCTATTTTTTGATGGCAGATACTTTTACAAGAATCATGGATAGAGAGAGATAGCAGCCGGAAAATGGAAGGATTCCATGTAGGCAAAGACAAAATCCAAATTAGATGCACTCTATCTATAGATGCGTCTTGTATTTATTAAGAATGACCAAAAAATGTGCAGACTATAGTTAATGTTCTATACAACTTCTGTTTTTTGATAGATCTGAAGATAAACAGAGGAAAAAGCCAGTTGTTGGGATTCAGTGTCCCCATAGAGTAGGTCAATAGATTGGTTACCTCGCGAGGGGAGGTTGGTTACTTCTCCTGAAAACTGTCTTGGAAGCAATTCCCATATATTATCTATCAATGTTTCAAATCCCAAATAGGGTTGCCATAGAGATGAAAACGATCATGAGGAGATTTATATGGAAGAACAAAGACAAGGAACATGGATCCCACTTGGTTAGGTGGGAAATGTGTGCAAAGATATTCAGCATGGAGGATTGGGAATGGGTAATAGTTTCATGAGGAATATAGCCTTTCGGGAAAAAAGGCTTTGGAGGATGAAAATGAATCCTAAGGCTTAATGGGCAAAGGTGGTACGGAGCATATATGGAGCTCAAGAAAATGGAAAGGATGTCAATGTTAGCAACAAGGTCACACTAAAATCTCCATGGTAAAAAATTCATAGAAACTACCCCAATTTCAATCCACATATACAATGGAAAGTGGGATAAGGCAATAAGGTGAATTTTTGGGAAGATAGATGGTGTGGGACAATAAAATTCAAGGAGAGCTTCCCAAATCTGTACAGATTATCAATAAAGCATAATAGGCCTATATTAGAGTTCTTGATTTCTAGCAGTAAAGAAGGTAGCAGTGGATGGGCTTGGAATCTACATTTCAACAAGAATTTAAATTACAACAGATTGGGAGATGTGATGGAAATGTTGAAAATGTTGGAGCAGTTTACTATTTCAGAAGAGGGAGTTAGCCCTATGTGGACTAGGGACCTTTAGAATACCTTCTATACTAATCCTTCATGATTAAACTTGCTTCTCAAACTCATCACCATCCTCTCACCAGAGTTGCCTTCATATGGGACACTAGAATTCCTACAAAAGTCAAGATTTTGGTAGGGCTTATTTGTGTTAGAAAGCTTAATTGTGTGCACTTCTCTGTGGCTAATACTACTACTTTCCACCCTTACATTCCTGAATATACAACTGTTTCTGGATTCCCAAATGGCTGTCCAGATAGCAAATCTAATTAAACACCAGAACTGTTTAAGTCTGTGCGGGATCGAGGTCGGGATTGAGAATGAGAAAGGGTCTTCTGTCGAAGCAGCGATTGTAGGCAGAAGATAACGCCAAAATTCCCAGACAGCTTTCAACGATTCACACTGCGAAAAAAGGTGGCCGACGTCTTCCTCAGCGTTCCTGCACAGACAACACCAAGAAGGAGAAATATAATTGTTAGGCATTTTTAACTGCATTTCAGTAGCGTAGTTTAATCTGCCTAATGCTACAAGCCACATTAAAATTTTGGTTTTCGTAGGAATGGGGGATTTCCAAATGGAGAGAAATCTATTGTCTGCTTCACTTCCATTGTCTGCATCCAACTGACCCACGAAAACTTCGTAGCAGGACTTAACGGAGAAGGTGCCATTATCTTCATGATTCCATCTCCAAGAGTCTTCTGTATCCTCGAGCTGGACTCGGTCCAAAATCTGGAGCACTTCAGCCAAGTCTTTGATTTCCTCCCCCTTTAATGGTCTCCTAAGTTGAAATTCCAGCCAGAATTGATATGGGAATTCTCCGGGTCAGTACTCCTCATCTAGTGAAGGGAGGCTTTGGATATCTGGTCAGCCTATATAATCTCGGGTAGTCCTCTTTCAGAGGCCGCCGTCCCCTCCAGGTGTCTTCCCAAGCCCGGATTTTAGTGCCGTTGCCTATTCTCCATTGGATGCAATTAAAAAATCTAGGATAAATAGAGAAAATGTGCTTCCATGGAGATCTTCCTGAGGCCCTATTATTGAGACCTGCTGCCATATCATTATGAGAGGTGCCGTGAATGCTGGATATAACCCTTCTCCACAGGGAAGACTTCTCCGTAGAAAATCTCCATAACCACTTAGCGGACATGGCCAAGTTTCTGTATTTCATGATGCCTACGCCCAACCCTCCTCTATTTCTCTGTCTACAGACCTTGTCCCATCCCACTAAGAATTGAGGCCTCTCAGCAGATTCAGATTTCCAGAAAAAGTTTCTGATGCATCTCTCTATTTCTTTCCTGATAGTAACTGGCATGTAGAAAATGGACATGAAGTAGGAAGGGAGAGCTTCTGAGACAGATTTGATTAGAAGAAGCCTGCCCCCTCTGGACAAATAGCTCCCTTTCCAGCCTTCGATTTTGCGCTTGACGGTTTGGACCATCGGGTTCCAAAAGATAATTCTCTTACTATTGCCTCCGAGGGGCAAGCCCAAGTATTTAAAAGGCCAGTTACCTGCAGAGATTTTCAGAATGCGTTCTACTTTGGACAAGTCCGAAGTGTTAAGGTTAATGCCAACAATTTGACTCTTATGAAAGTTAATCTTTAACCCTGAAATAAGAGAGAAGCTTTGAAGGACTCCCCTGAGTAGCCTCCAGCTACGTTCGTCATTGCTGAGGAAGAACAAGGAGTCGTCGGCGTAAAGAAGATTCGATAATCTGATTTTGTTTCTCCCTATCTCGAATCCTATCAAGCCATGCTCTTCGGCCTTTTTAAGAATGCCTTGGAGACCATCTGCTGCCAACACGTAGAGAAAAGGGGAGAGGGGGTCACCTTGTCTCAGACCTCTAGAAGCCTTGATCTTTCCTCTTGGTCTTCCATTTATGAAGACAAAATAATGAACGAAGGATAGGCAGCCCAGGATCCACTTGCACCAATTGGGACCAAAGCCTTTTTTTTTTAAAGACGTGGAGAAGGTAATGCCACCTGACTGAGTCATAGACCTTGGAGAAATCAATTTTCACCACTATTCCCTCCTTGTGGTTGTCCCTATAATCTTCCACGGCTTCATTTGCTATGAGGACCACGTCTAAAATGTGTCTGTCTTTAACAAAACCCAGCTGCGATTCTGCTACTGTGTCCTTGATGACTTCCTTTAATCTCTTCATTAAAACTCTGGCTATGATTTTATACAGGCTGGTAACCAAGCTAATAGGGCGAAAATCCTCTCCTCTCCTAGAATTGTTCTTCTTTGGGATGAGCTGAATATATGTCTCGTTGGTGCATTTGTTGACAATTCTAGAGGTATGAAATTCCATAACTGCCTTGAGCACATCCTACCGAAGAACTGTCCAGTTTTTCTGGAAAAACAACATAGAGAAACCATCAGGGTCTGGGGCCTTTTCCCCTTCACAGTGAAAGACCGCATCCTTGACTTCTTCTTCTGAGAAAACTCGTTCAAGCCATAGGCTTTGCTCATTTGAGATTGGGTTCCAATCTATTCCCTCGACAGTCCACTTTGGCGATTTGGGATCAGAGTACAAGTGGGAAAAATATTGAAGGATATGCTCCTCAATTTCTGCCATGGAGTCGACCACTTTCCCTTCTTCCACTTCAAGATTTGTGATAACCGCTTGGTTTCTTCTCGTAGAAAGCACTCTGTGGAAGAACTTAGAGTTAACATCTCCTTCCTTTGCCCATTTAATGCAAGCCTTCTGGCGCGCATCCCTTTCGATCCGAGTATCAATAATGTGGAGCTGGGACAGGACATGGGCCCTGCTTTCTTTCCTTTCATTGGAAAAGCCGAATTGTTCAATATGCTTGTCGATTTCTTCCAACTCCTTCTTAATACTAGCATGCTTGCATTGATCTTCTGAGGTAAAGTTCCTACTCCACCCTCGAAGCTCTATCTTCAGACTTTTGAGCTTTTGCATGAATCTGTACCCTTGCCACTGGAAATCAGCAGGTTTGTTCCAACACCTTTCAAGGATTTCCTGGAAGTTCGGCCTGTCCATCCATACGTGAACGAAACGGAATGGAGAGGGGCCCCCATGCTGCCGGCTGAGAGTCAAGGATGATAGGCCAATGATCCAAGGTGGTTCTTTGCATTGTGTAATGGTTTGAGAAAGGAAACATGGAGTCCCATAGCGGATTGACTAAGAATCTGTCGAGTCTGGATAAGCTAACCAGATCCCTGTTATTTGTCCAAGTAAACTTAGCATTCTTCAACTCGATGTCTCTCAGCTGCAGCTCGTTTATCAGATCATCGAACTGAGCCATCAACGAATCGAGGTATTCCCCATTGTGTTTCTCCTCCGGTCTCCTAATAGCGTTGAAATTGCCTCCAATGCACTAAGGGCCAGATAGGATTTCTGAAAGGGCAGCCAGCTCGTCCCAGAATTCCTGTTTCTCACTATTTGAGCATGGGCTATAGACCGCCGTGAACCACCAATCGTTCTGGTCTATTCCTTTTAGTTTAATCGATAGTGAGAAGCGTCCCTCGAATCTGTCAACTACCTCCATAGATCTGGTATCCCAGACGATCACGATGCCTTCGGCCGTGCCTGAAGCAGGGAGGCAAGCCTAGTTCAAAAAGCGTCTTCTCCACAAGCTTGCGATTAGGTCAGCTGGGCAACTTTGCTTCTTGAATTCTTGAAAGGCAACGATATTAGGCTTGGCTTCCAGGATCGTGCGACGGATGAGGTCCACTTTCTTGGGGGGACCACAACCTCTTATATTCCATGAGAGGATCCGCATTGAGAACCACGACGCCCTGCACCAGGAATCATCCTAGGGAGACTCTTCCAGCTGTGATAACTGTAGGTTGATTCCCTGGAGGAAGCGCGCCACCCGTCTTGCTCTTTCTCCTTCATCCTCTGAAACTTCGTCTGGACTGCTTTCATGGGGGGTCCTACTGTTCTCGTTTTCTTGCTCCTCGGCTTGGGGTTGGCGATCCATGGTTTCTTGCTGGGCTTTGGAACAACCTGCGTCGTCAGAAAAGGACATAAGTTGAGGGCCAGAGCATACCTTGTCATGGTGAGAAAAGGCTTCTTGGTACTCGGGATCTTCCTCTTCTTCAGTGTCTTCCGGGGACCCACACTCCTTTGACCTCCTCTTAAGCGGAATTTCTTCAGACAACTCCTCCGGATTTTCAGCTTCCCTTTCAGTCATTACTTGCTTTCCATTGTTCCTCCCTGTGTTGGCCATCTCAATCCATCTGTTATATTGCCCAAGTGTTCCTCTATTCCTTGCATGTGTAAAACGGGGCCCCTGTTGGGCATTGGGACCCCGGGATCGATTTTGTTTGGCCCACGCCTTTGTGGGGGCTCCCAACTGACTTCTGTTGGGGCCCCATATCATAATCAGGTCTTTTTTGACCCATTTTGATTCCCTTCCTTTTTTGATAGTACACCAGCTGACTTTCTTGTTCTTCTTCGCTAGAAACATCCAAAATGACGGTTCTTCTTTTCATGCTGACGTCAACACCTGTACTCCGCCGCAACCCGCCGCCTGACGCCTGACCCTTTGCAGTCCAACTTGGACGTCGAGCTGGCATTTCTGAGAGCACGACCGTTCTCGAACCTCTTGCCGTCGCCGTCTCCGGTGTCTGCCCGGATTCCACCGCTGCCGGAGCTTTGTTTTTCCCAGCTTTTCGATCATCTTTTCTCGCCGCTTCCACTTTCGGTCCCCATGTTTTCTATAGATCCATGAGTTTTAACACTGTTACTCGGTCTCCGTCGTGGATTTCCAACTCTGCCGGCAAGAAGCTGGATTCAAGACCTCTTAGCTTTAAGATTGTCATTTCCCTCGATTTGTTGGACAGGGTATCCTCTGCAATATCCAGCATCCCCCCACATCGCTCTGCTATCTCCGCCATGAAGCTCAAGGTCCACTTCTTCGCTGGTATTCCTTCAACCCCCACCCAGCTATTCCTACAGGGTATCTGTCTTTGTTTCCATAGCTCTGTATCAAACCATTCATGCACAGTTATGTTAGTTAAGAAAACTACCTGCGCCGGACCCATTAGTTTGGAGATTTCTTGATCGTCTATACACTGTAGGACTGCTCTGCCCGCGTCGAGGATGGTGAGATGGGGTTCCCTTCCCAAAATAAGCACGAGGTCGTCCTCGATCTCCTGCCACATGAAGAAGTCGAAACTACGAAGATTTTGACCTTGTTCGCTCTTGTATCTTTCTTCGGCGGGAGCTTCCTGCTAGCTTTCTTCTCCTCCATGCTGATAACCTTGTTTCCGGAGAACGGTTCCCTTCGTTGTCTAGATACAGGAGTTTGTCTTTCCTCTTTTGCAGCTTTCTTCAGTTGGGCTCTGGTCTGCACCATATGAATTTTGAACTGGGTTTCTTTGAATATATCCTCTAGGATTTTTAAGAAGTCTTCCCACGTATTAGGATCCTCAGGAATATAGATATTCCAAAAGACACCTTTCACCAGTTTTGATATTTTAATAAATCTGCCTCGTCGGTTGGTCAGAGTACCAATAAAGACGGTATAGCTTCCGGATCTTCTGACTCTTAAGATCTTCCTGTTTCGTAGAGTTAATGGCGTTCTTCACTTCCACGTAGACCCATGGAATGTCATTACTCGAAAGAGACAAAGCATAGGTGGCGTTGAAAGTCAGTTCTTGTAAAGTGAAATCACTTGTTGGTGTTGCCACCTCGACCTTGAAAGCCTTGAACTTAGATTCAAAAGTGTACAGTTTCCATAAATGGGGCCTATTTCGATGATGACTATTTGCGTACTCATGCATCCCATTTGTGTATCTCATGGACTGTTTCCTACGACTGTGGACTTCTATCCACTCGGCTTCCCTCTCTGGTAGTTGTTCCTTTGTTTTACCGATGAGAGCGGAGCGGTAGCTCCTCCTTCCGTCGTTTCAACTTCCTCCATCGTCACCTCCTTGTTTTCTAACTTCATTTCCAGTCCTTGTCTTCTTACTCGTTATTTCCAATCCTTCCAGCTCCTTTCTACTTGGCTCTCCTTCTTTACCAAGTTCGCCATTTCCGAAGCTGCTCTGAGCCGTTCTCCATGTCTCATGCTCCTTTCTTCGTTTCCCATTATCCGATCTCGTATCTTCGGTCACCACTCTCCTTCCTTTGTTCGTCATTTTCCTCTCATGGAACCCCTTATTGGACCCATGCAGTTTAAATTTCGTTACTATGCTTAAGGTGTAATGACTTAACATAATCATATCATGCCTACTATATAATATGACCACTTTATGGTCTTATGTGGAAAAAAAAATATTCATCTAGGTCATAACCATAACCTAGGAGCATCCAGCATCTCAACTCATGGTTATCAATGGGATTTATTGAGGAAATCTTCCTTATTCCATTCAAATTCTCTTTTTAATCATGTAATTTTCAAGTGAATAATGATATTTAATACCCTAGCAACTCCTTATCATTATTACAAACTGCTTTCTCTTTCTTTGTTGTCCCTCTCTGTTTGCACGTCCCTTGTTTCTGTTCTTCATTTATAGTGCACTTCGTTTTTGTTCTTTGTTTACAATGCACTTCGTTTTGTTCTTCTTTTACAAGGCTGAATCGGTCCGAAATATCTGTTCTTTTTCACGATCTGTCTGTTGATATCTCTTTTACAGCGCACAGTTTTTCACAGTTGAAGAGGTGGCAGTGGCTACCCTGGCAAACCAGGTGCCACCCCTTTAAGGGGCAGCATCTATTTGGGTGCCACCCTTGAATGGGTGGCATCTACTAAGGTAGATGCCGCCCCTTGAAGGGGTGGCATTTGTTTGGCCTGGTCAAGTGGATGCCGCCTGTTCAAGGGGCGGCATCTACTCGTTAGGCACCCCACCTAAGCTAGTCCTTGATAGCTCGACACTGATATGGCGCTCAGTTTTCAAAGACTTGTCTTACTGGAATAAAACTTTTTTCTGCTTCAAAGGGGATATACGAAAAATTAGACCTATTTTGATCTTTTTTTCATATTTATGAAATTGTCCAAGTCATTATCTTGTATATTCTCTTCTTGTGTAACGAGAGGTAAATTTATATTTTTCCTTTCATCCTAATCTTAGTCGTCCGCGGCTGTTCTGCTGTCCAGGAAATACGTTCAATTGCAACCATCCTGTCGTCATGGAACTCATATTGGACAGCTTGAGACACTGGTATTACATCCTTTTTTTCATTAATGAAAATTTTGTTGGAACATAAAAAGAAAATAAATTTGCGCAACCAATGCTACAAGAGCAAACCACAAGTAAGGACTAAACTATCCAATTTTCCCACCCCTCTTGGTATTTCCTGTTGGAAGAAAGAATCTTATGTTCAAGCTGAAATAAATAATAATATTCAAAGTTTGTGGATCTGGAGGAGAGTGTAGATATTATGCTAATGCTGTTAGACCCCCACCACCTTGGTCCTTGGAGAATGCATCCTTTTATTAGAAGACCAGTTACTTTATTATTCCTTTGATTCATATGATCTTCTTTTCTCTCATTTTTTTTTTTTTAAATTTCTTTTCTTTTTCCTTTTCCTACAACCATGGAAGGGTCACTGAGTACCATGTGGATGGATTTCGCTTTGACCTAGCAAGCATTCTTTGTCGGGGAACAGATGGCTCTCCACTTAATGCTCCACCCCTTGTTAGGGTAAGTTTTACTACTTTTGATATTTTTGGTGGTCATTGGAGTGCTTCAACACATCTTGCACATGATAATTTGGCCCATTTATGGGAATGGTTAAGTTAACGATATTCTGTCTGAAACGAATATTTTGTACTTTAACCAGGTAGCAAAACCATAGCCATTTTTCTCCTTGCAAATTGTGAAAAGCTAATTAGCATGGCAATACATATATCGGTGTTACTGATAGAAATCAATGAGTTAACAACTTTCAATATGATGCAAAATTTAATAATTTACGAAGTACAAGATTATGTAACAAAAAAATGTTAGGTCCACCTTTGTTCAATGTCAAATGCAGGTCAGGAAAATGATGGTAAAGATCTAGTAGACAAAAAGAAAATTCATTGTTGGAGAACATTTGTATCATTTTTTAAATTTATTCTGCAGAATTCAAGTTGTTTATCATGTCCTCCCTGTTTGTAAGCATAATCATAAATTCAAGTTGTATTCCTCTTTTTTATGTTTCAGTGCGGAGTCATGCACTTTTTATTTGCCATTAGTTACTACATTTTGTGGAACAGGCTATTGCCAAGGATAATGTTTTATCTAAGTGCAAGATAATTGCTGAACCCTGGGATTGTGGGGGTCTATATCTTGTTGGAAGATTTCCGAATTGGGACCGGTAATTTCCTTGGTCTTTCTCTCTCTTTTTCTACTTGTTCTTTCTCATGCTCGTCGAAGTGGAGAACAGAATTGCCTGTCTTCTTCAAACTGCCATGATTAGTATACGTACCATTGATGATATGTGTTTGTGCGTGTGGATTTTTTTTCTTTCTTAAGAAGATGCAAACAGTATGATTGTTCAGGAATTGTGGAGAAATTCTCCCTCTACATATTTAATCCTTTTGCAAAAGTCGCAGAGTTGCAACCTTTTATACAATCTATGTAAATTTCTTTGATGTGGGACTTAATGCTTCCCCTCAAAATGGACCAATCAGCTTTTTACATGATTTGGTGGTTTCCTGTGGTCTGGATTGGGATGTTTTAGTGCTCACAATACTTGCCATTGTACCAGGCTTGGCTGGTAACAGGTGTAGGTTTGGCTACTTTGGATCCTGATCTGATATTGAGTACAGTAACTCCAACAAATACCTGTAGTTGAATCATTAATAGGTGATTGTTTGTATTATTGAAACATATTGTATCCAGAATTGGCATACTTAAAGGAAAAAATGTGACTCAAGGAAAAGCAATATATAATATGATATTTAATTATTTATATTAAAGCTGAAAGTTGTGCATAAATGCTTATCATTGATCTTCTTTATCTTTTATTTCAAAATTTATATGTTGTTGAACTGCAGAGTTTTGGGCACATTTTGATTTAAAAAATTTTATACTTCGAAGAAATGAAGACAAACAATAGTAGATTATCTATCCTTTATCCATTGATTAACATGATTCCTTAGGTTGATGGGGATCGGAATGTAACGAGGTAGGAGTCTGAAAACAAGGTCTTAAAGACGGGAAAATTAAGATTCCAAAGGTTGTATATGGATAAAATATTACTGTATTTTACACTTTAGCTTGAGATATCCATATTTGACACTTCATGACTCGATAGGAGTGTAAAATATTATGTTATGGATTCTTGAACGGAAAGACGAAAAGGCATAAGGGAAGATAATGACTTATAGGTGGCAATTCACTTAAATGAAATAATAAATGACAGTAAACAAGTGAGAAGTGTGTACATATACTGATAGATAGATAGATAGATAGGCTTCATTATGAATGTGAGATTTTTCAGTCATTTTGCACTTAAATTAGATTTGGAGGGTGATTAAGATATCCAATGAAGTTGGATTGGATGTGTAATAAATTTTTCTTCGTTTATTATCAAGTTTGATTGCATAGATTAGATTGTATATCAAATTTTAAGATTAGATATCCAATCTAAGATATGCCATTAAACTCGATGTTTAACGAAGAAAATTTTATTACTAACACTTACCTAGCTAATCCTACTTTTATCCTATGTGACTTCTCCCTCCATGCTTATATTATTTCTTCACGCGCGAAATGAACGTTTTATTGATCCAACAAGTCAATTCCCATTTTCTTCTCTCCTCTTTCTTTCTCTGTTTGCACATAGCATGGGAGGCCCACCCCCATTCTCTTTGTCCATTATTGACGATAATACAAGTGCAGGGTTTATTTGCTACCTCAAAGATTTACCTTAACATCATTCTGCAAAAATGACCACGACTCATCTGATTGTCATATGGTTTCATCATTCAACTACATAGTTTGTTTTTATTTTTTATATTTTTTTTTTGATAAAATTGTTTAGGTTGAGATCTCATCTCACAAACATCCTTTAACTTTTGAACAGTAAAATTAATGGTATGTTGCACGAGTACACCCTAACAAATAAAAATACAGATATATGAAACTACTAATATTACGTATATTAATTGTGTTTTAAAATTAAAGCATATTAAAGTGCTTGTGCGTTTGTGCAAGACCTACCAGTCCATCTTAGCATTCTTTCTTTTTTGTAAGATGTTTGGCTTTTTACACCTATTTTATCCTAATTTGTTTTCTCCAATTGTTCTAGGCTAGAGTGGAATTAGTATTTTATGTTTTCGATACACGAGGATGAACAAGAAAGTAGTTGGAAAAAGAAACACTTATTCACAATTGGATAACATTCTACATGTTTGTTGAGTATCAAATTTCAAGATGTTGAGTGGACCGAGAGGATGAAGAGAGACAAGGATGAACAGAGGAAGATGTTGGACAAGGTGGTTAGACAAAGATGAAGGGGAGTGTGGACGAGATGGGAAAGGGGGAATATTTCCTGGATGGTTGGACAAAGTGACGAGGAAATCTCTGTTGACGAGGGATGGCATGAAATTCAATATAGAAGGAATAAAGGAAGGTGGCTTTCTCGAGGCAATAATGGCAAAGTGGAGAATCTTAAGAGGGCAGGTGAACCAAACTATGTTGAAGTTATTACAAGGTCTATTAATGGAAACATGTAGGTGGAGACTAGTAAGATTCCGAGACAAGTGTAAGGATGCAGTAGAGTTCACAAATGGTGGGAAAGACGGAGGAGTCAATGCTTTAGAATAAAATATAAATAGTTCTTTGTCTGTGGTGGAGGAAGCAATAATGAATTAGTGCTAGTAAAGGAGACATGAAATAGGTTGTTTTGGCTGATAGTGAAGATAAACGATGTGAGGTGGCTGAAAGGAGAAGTAAAGAAAGCAATGGTGAACAACAGGGAGGAAGGCTTCAAGAAAGTTAAGAGGGGGCCAAACTATGTCTTGCTTCTAAAGACAAATGAAAACGAAAGGGAGAACTTTATCAGAGTTACAAAGTTATACAAGGAAGACAACATGCGATATACATCCCAAAAGAAGGAGATGCAAGAGATGGGGTGTGGAAGAAGCTTTGGAAGACGATGAACATAGTGCTAAAGGAGGAGCAAAAAGAGTCTTATGCTGAGGATAAATGGGAGAGAGGCGAAGGAAGCACAAGAGGAAAGCCTAAGATCAAGAGGAAAAAGAATTGAGAAGGAAGGAACCCAAACAAGAAAGAAAAGAAAGAAAAGAAAGATAGAAACACCCAACTGATGAGAGGAGAAATGCTAAAAGAAAAAGAAGGAAAGGAAATGTTGGTTCGAAGTACAGAACACCATGGGAGGAAGTGGAAAGGGAGATGGGTTGCAAAATGAAAAGAAGATTATCTCTTAGAATAATGGACCGTGCAAGGGCCATATTATGGGATGACAATGAAAGGAAAGCCTCGAACTGAATAGGGGCAATGAATGAAGGTGATTTTGTGATGGAGGAATGGGAGGAGGAGATATTTTAGGAGGGTATGAGCATTGCATGCAAGGAGTGGTGGATCGGAGTAGAAGGAATTCCGCCATCAAAATGGAATGCTTACATCTTCAACAGGATTGCCGAACATTGTGGAGGCTTGATTGACATCGCAAAGGCCATGATGTCAAAGAAGTCAATGGAAATTGCAATGCTGAAGGTGAGAGGCAGCTCTTCAGGGTTTCTCCTGACCTTCATGGAGCTCTATGAAGACAACCGCGTGCTTGAGGTGAGGATGTTTGATCTATAGAGAACCTGGTGCAACAAAGCTGATGAAGAAAGCCAAAATTGCAAAGAACTTTTCGGGGATTCCATCTGATGAAGACGATGAAGTTTCTAGCAAGGCTGATCGAAGAAGAAAAGTGGAGTAGACCTTCACATGTGCGTGAAGGGAGAGAGAGCCACCTGGTAGAAGCATAAAAAGAGGAATACGACCACGTTTTGTGATAGGATGGCCAGGTAGGTATTTGAAGGTAGAAGCACGGCATGGCATGGACAAGATGAACGGCTCTAATGAAGAAACACATGGAAATAGATGGGGCTTCAAAAATATGGGCCACAATATCTCATATGTGGCCCATTCCCGAACCACGGTAATGGGTTGGGCTAGGGAATGGTGTCTAAAGGAAAAGATGTAGACCCACCTTCAAGTGGGCTAGCATCTTGATGTTCTAGGTAGAATTATAAACCACAATGGTACGATGCTGTAGCTTGCATTATTATTCAAGGAGAATGAACAAACGGAGATGACCTATGAGTTCAAAGAATGCCCAGAGTAGAAGGTTAGTCCTAAGAGCTAGATATTTAAAATCTATATAAGGAAGAGGAATAGAGGATCCACTGTAGTTGGAGTAGTGTATAAGAGGTGAGCCCTACAAGGATGGGCCTTAGGTTCTTCTAGTATCAAGGAACCAACGGATGTGGATGTAGAAAGTTGGTTTGACTTAGATGTTGAGATTGTCCCAAAAACATAGATGGAGGAGAGAGACAAGTGGAAAAGGATGGAAGCAGATGCAGAAACTCCAGGACCACATAAGGGACACTCTTTGGTTCTTAAACTAAACGAACCTCTTGACACTCACCTTGCACAAAATGGACGCAGTGCTACAGAAGTGGATGCTGAGATACCGTTAGAGAGTGAAAGAATTCTTGAGGTAGAGCCCGAGGAGGAAAGGCAGAAAGAGGAGAAAGGCAAAAGGTTCACCCCAAATCACCTAAAACATAAGAAAGAAGAAGGAGAATGGTGGAGGTAGAAAAAGTAGGTGGATTTCTCAAATAAATTGAGGTTCAGTTGGTAAGGACAACCAGTGCATAGAGCTTAGAGGTGTTGTAGGGGCTGTCTTAAGTTATCAATGAGGATCCTAAGATTCATGGATTTGGGAATAGGGAGAAAAAGAATAAAATAAGAACATTGATTTGTGTAGTTAGACCGGACATAGTAGCATTATAGGAGATTAAAAAGGAGGAAGTTTCTAAAGACTTGCTTACAGAAATTTGGAGAGCTAGATTTTGGTAGCAGGTATTGTTGCCAGCAGAGGGTGCAACAAGGAGAATCTTGATTATATGGGATGTTAGAAGAATTGAAGGGGAGAATATGAATGAGGATACATACTTTTTGTCAATAAAAATGAAAGGGAAACAAGAAGTTGGTGGTTCTCAACAGTCTATGGCCTGTGCTATGAAGGTGATTAGGAATTGATGCGTGATGAATTGGTAGCTCTCACAAAGATTCTGGATAGACCTTGCTGTGTTGGGGGTGATTTTAACATTGTAAGAAATACAAAGGAGAAATCTAAATGCAATAATAGCTCTAGGCAAATGCGAGAGTGTGACAAACTAATTTCAGAACTTGAACTGGGAGGCTCGGGATTGAGTAATAGAAGGTTTACATAGACAAACTATGGAGAAATTTCAGCCATGGCTAGGTTGGACAGATTTTTGGTAAATACAGAATAGGAGGAATCTTTTGGGATAGGAAGACAGACCAAAGGTTAACTTCAGACCACTAGCCAATCCTACTGGATATGAAACATATTAAATGGGGACCATCCCCTTTTAGATTTGATCACAATTGGATAAATATCTCAAACTTATAAACAATGTAATGGAGTGGTAGGTTTCCTCAAACACTACTAGATGGGTGGGTTATAGATTTATGGAAAAGCTAAGGGGGGTTTTTAAAAAAAAAGATGATAAAATGGCGCAAAGGTTTAAAGGGGAAAGAAGAGTTAAGAGGGAAACTCTTAGAAAGATGCTGGATGAATTGGAAATAATTGCAGTTTGACTAGTGGCAGAGGGAGAATTAAGAGAAGAGGGAAATGATCCTCCAAGACCTTAAATGCTGGATAACATGAAGGAAAGGAGAGACAATCAGAAAGCAAAAATTAGATGGGTTAATGGTGATGTGAACTCTAGATTTTTCCATAAAATCCTATCTACCAGAAGGTTGAGAAACACAATAGGTAGATTAGAAAAAGACAATAGGGAGGTGGTGGACAGAATGGAGTATATTTAACAATTAATCATAGACCATTTTAGATATAGATTTAAAAGGAGAAATTAGGAGAATTTGGGAATAGAGGGCATTAGGTGTGGAGAAAATTAATGCCCAGCAGAATTGGTGGTTGGAGAGACCTTTTGAGATGAAAGAAATAGAAAAGTATGTGAGGGAAAGTGATGGGGAAAAAGGCCTATGGTTGGGTGGTTACACCATGCTTTTCTATCAAAAATATTGGGATGTTATTAAGGATGAGGTGATGCTCGTGATGCCAGACTTTTATAACAATTGAATAATAAATAAAAGGACACATGAGACCTACATCTGTCTTATCCCAAAGAAGACAAATTCAGTTGAAGTAGATGACTTTAGACCAATTAGTCTAGTCACACGTCTTCACAGAAAACCTTGGCAAATAGATTGAAGGAGATTGGTTATCCATTATGTGGATGCAAACATGCGGATGGCTTTTATTAAAGTAAGACAAATCATTGATGTTGTATCAGTGGCTAATGAAATAATGGAGGAGTAAAGAAACAAAAGGAAGAAAGGTTTTTGTGCTAAAGGTGGAATTCGCTAAGGCTTATGACTCGGTGGTGTGGAACTATTCAGACTTTGTGATGAGAAAGAAAGGATTTGGGCATAAATGGTGTATGTGGGTAAGAGGATGCTTATCCTTAGCAAATTACTTAGCGTATGTTGGGGCAGACGTCATACATGGGCTGATGACAAAAGCAACAAAGAGGAAGCTAATTAATGGCTTTAAAGTGGGCAAAGAGAGTGTTCAGATCACTCATCTTCAATATGCAAACTATTGCATATTCTTTAGGGGAGAAAGGAAGGAAAATTGGGACAACACAATGAAGGTAATGAAGGCATTTTGCTGGCTTACAAGGTTGCAGGTGAATACGGGCAAAAGTTCTTCTGATTGGAGTTAAGATCTCTAAGCAGGAAACAGAAGAAGTGGCTAAGCAACTGAGTGTGGTCAAAGGAGATTGACCAAGAGGAAGAACGTAGCAGGAAGTTGAGAAATCTGAGGAAGAGATACAATAAAGAAGAAGAACAGCAATATAGATGGTGGAAAGAGGAGAATGGCCACGTGGAGAAACCAACATGGAAGAATGTTCTTTTGAGAAACACGGGGAAAGAGGACGAGGAAGGATGGACTCTGGTCAAAAGGAAACGAGGAGACATATCAGACAAAACGAGAACTAGTTAAGGCGGACACCGGGTTCCAACACAGGAAGACATTAACTCCAATCTACGCTGACCAAAATAATAAAAGCAGGGTGGAAAAGAAGACAAATGGGGAGTGGAGATATATGTCTTTCCCAACAAAATTCAAAATTTTCTAGCTGTGTTATACGTATGACTACAAGGAAATCATCATCCAGGAAGTAACATGTCAAAAGCACTTCCAAATAGTGTTAATGAAGGAGGCAATAACCTGGCTAAAGAAGAAAATGGAGGAAGTATTAAACAAAGGAAACGGGAAACAACGCACAAGTGTTTTCAGAGGCACAGGTTATAGTTTAACCATGGAAGTGCTAGTGAATGAAAGGGGACGGTTCTTGAAGTTGACAAAGATGGCTGGAGGACAATACAAAAGTATCTTCATTCCAGAGGAAAAGCCAACGGAAGCATGGAGAAACTTATGGAGGGCCCTTGATACGGTGATACGTGAGGAGGAAGAAAGGTACCAAAGGGAGGAAAACGAAACTAAAAGAAGGTAGCACCTGGAAGAAGAGGAGGAACAAAGACAGGAGGGAAGAGAAGGAAAAGTGAAACAGAGGAATGTGAAGCAGAGAAACGGAAGGACATCAAAGACTTAGGCGCAACCAGAAGCAGGCAAACTGATGGAAGGAGAGAAGAAACGAAGATGATAGACACAGAGGAGCCACGAAATTCCTCATATTCAGAACCTCTGACGAGATGCAGTGGAAAGTTATTGAGAGGTCTGCCACACAGGTGTTGAAGAGGGAAACAAAGATTAAACAACTGGATGTGGCAAGAGGCATGATTAAGTGCCAAGATGCAGGGGAGACAAGGATACTTGGAAGAGAGAAGTATCAGACGCTGTTGGGAGGCTTTTACATAGAAGAATGGTTAGAAGACCAATACCATACAAGAGCTAAAGTTGCTTACCGGAACAGCTGGATGGGAGTGGAAGGTATTACCCTAGAGAACTGGAACATCTATACCTTCGAAAAAATCGGAGAAGTGTGTGGAGGTCTTCTCGACACCGCATAGATCACAAGCTCGAAGACATCAATAGAAATTGTGTTTTTACGTCTCAAGGGAAAGGAGTTTAGATTCTTGCCGAAAGAATTTGAGATATATGACGATAAAGGAGTACAGGAACTCCAATTGGTGGAACTTGAACGTAATTGGGGAATAGAGGTGAAAGAATTACGATTACACCTACTGGAAAAGTTCATCGGAAATAATCGAGGGAGACTAACGGAAATCGACAGGTGGAAGATCTGCTACCAGAGGAACAATGAGATCGAAATTTGCAAGCGAGGATGACGACATGGAATCCGAGGAGGAGGACGGTGAGATGGCGAGGCACTGTTCTGAGTCAGGCGACGCAGAAAAGTCCATTATGAGGGGAGGCAGAGCACTGAGCAATTGGCGGGAGACGGTGAAGGAGGTAGTGTAATTAATGAAGTTACGATGGGGCGGGGAGGAAAAGAAGATATCGGGTCAGATCAAGAGGAAAGATCCAAGCTCAGACGTAATGTGGACTGGGCTCAAATGATGGGACGGGAGATAGTTGGGCCCAAATCTCAAATAATGAAGCAGGAAGAGAGGGCAAACATGATGGATAAAAGAGGGGGGGACAAGAAGATGGGGCCCAGCCCAACGGGAGATTCAGGAACTGGGCTGGGCCAGATAAGACCACCCCTGAAGGTATATCAAAGGGACCAAAGGGGAAAAAAATCGAAGAGGCTGGGAGCTTGTGAAATATGGAAGGCCCAATGGGAGGAGTGTGGGTCAGATCTGGACACTGATCTGGAGACGGACTCAGACTATCAGGTATACAATACTCAGACAGACTCCGAGTATGTTCCAGCCACCCCACACATGGACATGGAGATTTCTGAAGCAGAGACGAGAAGATTGAAGGAGGATGGAGGGCGAGTGAGACATGGCTACCATCAGGTACGATATTCTCACTTTGTCTCCCCTTCCCCCACCTCTAATAGAAGTCAAGACGAATAGGGAGTGGTATTAATAAGGCCACGACAACATATTGAAGAGGACGGCAGAACTAAAGAACAAGAAGCTGGGATAACGGAAGGTGAAAAGCAGATAATAGAGGGGCAAGATAGAGGTGAGATTCTGCATAAAGATCAGGAAGCAGAGATAACCAGAGTCAGAGACTTCCTCCAGCCTATCAAGGTTCAGTTGGTTACGGCTTAAAGGGATGGGGATTGATAGTGGCTCGGGATTGATAATCTTCATGAAGATAGTTTGTTGGAATATCAGAGGATGCAAATCAGGAGATAAGAGGAGAATTATTAGAACTCTGGTAAATGCCAAACCAGACCTGATAGCTCTTCAGGAAACTAAAAGGAAGAGTATTGACCTGAATTCATCTCGGAGCTTTGGAGGAAAAGATTTGTTGACTGGGTGGCAATTCCAGCGATGGGAACGGCAGGGAAAATTTTAATGATGTGGGATTCTCGCACCCTGAAGATGGAAGAGAAGTGGGAAGGGACATATTCGGTTACAGTCAAATTCAAATATGAAGATCAGGGAGGATGGTGGTTCACAACTATCTATGGCCCCTGTGAAGATCAAGGTAGAGAGGACTGCTTGTTAGAAATAGCGGCGGTATCTGCGTACATCCAAGGACCTTGGTGCATGGGAGGTGACTTCAATATGATTCGATCCCTATCTGAGAAGAAGCATAGTAATTATACCAAGAGTATAACAAGAAAATTTGATGAATGGATTCGTGATATGCAACTCTTCGAGCCAGAGTTAAAGAATTTAGACTTCACCTAGAGTAATGGAAGAAGGAACCCAGCGATGCCTAAGCTGGACAGATTCCTTTGCAATAAGGACTAGAGCGATCGGTATAGACACCAAAAAACATGGGGATTAAGGGGGATCACGTCTGATCATTGGCCAATCATGCTGGACACAGAGGAGATTAAATGGGGGCCAACACCTTTCAAGTTTGAGAATGAATGGCTTAAGCATCCTCATGTAAAGGAAATGATACAGAGGGAGTGGGAGAATGACACGAGCCAGGGTTGGGCAGGATATAAGATTATGAGCAAGCTCTAGAATTTAAAAAATACACTAAAGCACTGGAGGAAAGAACAATCGACGGGAGAGGAAAATCAGGAAAAGGGAGCTGATGCAGGAATTGGATGGGCTGGACAGAGGAGGGACAGGCTAATCTATGGGAGCAAAGAAGACAGGTGATTGGATAAATCCAGAACATTGAATGTATAGAAGAGAGAAGATGTCGTCAGAGGGTAAAGATGAAGTGGGCTAAAGAAGGTGACGTCAACACAAAATTCTTTCATAAAATTCTTTCGCTCAGAAAGACAAGAGCGAGTATTACAAAGTTGGAAGACCGAGAGGGAAAATTAGTGGAAGGAATGGAGGAAATTCAAAAGGTGATCACAGAATATTTTTCAGGAATATTCTCAGACAGACAAGATGGGAAATGGGGAATAGAAGGTCTTCAATGGCAACAAATATTGGAAGAGGATAAGCAGTGGCTCAAAAGAGAGTTTAATGAAGAAGAAGTTAAGGAGGCAATATTCCAATGTGATGGGAATAAGGCTCCAAGTTCGGACGGATTTACCATGGCCTTTTTCCAACAAGAATGGAATATAGTGAAACAAGACATTATGAATTGCATGACAAAATTTATCAAGGATGCAGTGGTGAATAGGAGAATGAATGAAACATACATCTGTCTCATTCCAAAAAAGAACAATGCTATGAAAATGGAGGACTTCAGACCAATAAAATTGGCCACAAGCCTGTACAAGATCATAGCAAAGACTTTAGCAAACCGACTAAGAGTAGTTATCTCACATACAGTAAGCGATAACCAGCTTGCTTTTGTGAAGAATAGACAGACTATGGATGTTGTCCTGGTGGCTAATGAAGCAGTGGAAGGCATGGTTTTGAAAGTAGATTTTGTTAAAGCTTATAACTCTATGAAATGGAGCTTTCTGGACTTTGTCTTATAGAAGAAAGGATTTGGAAAAGTATGGAGGAGGTGGATGCAAGCGTCTCTTAGAACAGTCAATTACTCTATATTTATTAATAGTTGGCTCAGAGGCAAAATTAATGGACAACGAGGGCTCAAATAGGGGGACCCACTCTCTCCATTCTTGTACACCTTGGTAGCAGATACTCTTACCCGCATTCTGTGGCAAGCTAACAAGGTAGGAAAATTGATAGGACTGATAATAGGAAGAGACAAGATAAATCTAACTCATCTGTTATTCGCCGATGACTCTCTTTTGTTCTTGAAAGATAGTAAAGAGGAATTGGAAATAATCAAGGAGAGTCTGAATGCTTTTTGTTTTCTTATGGGTTTGACAGCTAATGGAAACAAAAGCCAATTGCTGGGAATTAACATTGAAAGGGAGAAAGTCAAGAAAATAGCTGAAGAGTTGGAGGTGGTTGCAGGGGAATGGCCAATAAAGTATTTGGGAATGCCGCTAGGAGGCAATCCCCATAGAACAGATTTTTGAGAACCAGTTATACAAACTATCAAAAGAAGAACAGCAAGATGGAAGAGGAGCTATCTGTCAAGGAGGGGAAGATTACTTCTTATTAAATCAGTCCTGGAAGCCTTGCCAACATATTACTTGTCTATATTTAAATTATCAGCTAAGATATTGCACGAGGACTGCTGCGATGTCACGACAAAAGGGAAATAAGGAAACTAAAAATAGAGAAGTACCAGACACTGCTAGGAGGATTTTATTTCGAAGAATGGAGCGAGGAGATGGCGAAGGATGGAGGCCAAATAGCTTGTAGGAATAGTTGGATAGGGGTGGAGGGTATTAAACTTGAGAAGTGGAATATTCAGACGTTTGATAAAATAGGGGAAAGGTGCGGGGGGCTGATTGACATTGCTCAGATAACTAGCTCGGCGGAATCAATGGAAATGGCGTTCTTGAGGTTGAGGGGATATGATTCGGGCTTCCTCCCAAAGGAGCTGGACATATATGACGAAGAGGGGATACAAGAGGTAAAACTGGTGGAGATAGAAAGAAACTGGGGTGCAGAAGTAAAGGAACTGCGGAAAAAAATCCTGGACCAGTTCACCGGAAAGAACCGTAAAGGAGCTCTACAGGTCGGAAAATGGAAGCACGAAGAGTGCCGGTCACCGGAGATCGAGATTTCCAGTTCGGACGATGAAGAGGACGTGGAGATCGAGGAAGGCGATGACGTGGTATCGCTGGCTTCAGAAAAGACAGTACGAAAGGAAGATGACAGAGGCAGAAGGAAAACCAATGACGAAGGAACAACAAGAAGAAGTCAGACGGCAGGTGGCAGTAGTACCTATCTGAAGCAGACGGGTAAGACAACATGGGGCGAGCGGGTAGACAAGATTGGAGAGAAGGACGAATGGATCCAGACCCGGCAAAAAGTAAGTGGGCCAGGTAGGGGAAGCCCAACCCGCCAAAATAAAGAGTACGGGTCCAAGGAAAAAGTGAAAGACGGACTGAGATATGAGGAAGGAAATTACAATGATGGGCCCCAAAATAAACTAAAGTCCATCATACAAGTGTATAGGCGGCGAGGAAAGGAGAGAAAACAAAGAAAAGAAAGTGCCTTAATCCAGTGGACCAGCCGGGCAGGATTTAGCGACACAGAGGAGGATTCAGAGTCCTACTGTCACGAGGATTATAACAAGGGGGGATCGGAGACGGTCCCAGAGACTCTGAACATGGAGACAGAGTTCACTAAAGCAGAAACAGCACCGGGGAACGAGACAGAACACAGAGAGGACAAGGAAGAGTACATCCAGGTATGTAAATCCCTAAATCCTAACTTAGCTCCTACTCTCTCTACATTCTCAAGTGAGATGGATGAGCCACATGAGGAAGCGACCTCTCCGAGGCACAGCAATATGGAAAGAGAACAGAATAAAGAGAAGGAAGGACCTTTGGGATAGGAAAGTGACGTAATGGAAGCTGAAAGACAGATGATGTCCAGGCAGGAGGAGGAAAATCAAGGACGTAGCACTCAATAGCAAGAGTTTGAAAGGGTACGGGATTTCCTCCTATCAATCAACGCCCAGATGGTGGCTATACACTAAAGGCGACAACCTTTACGGGGTCTTTTTCTCCATGAAGATTTTAAGCTGGAACATTCAGGGGTGTGGGTGGGAAGCCAAGAGAAGTCTTATAAGGAGGTCGGTGCAGGCAGCCAAGGCCGACATAATTACATTGTAGGAAACAAAGAGATGGGATCACGACTCTCAGTTGGTGACTTCCATCTGGAAAAAGAGGTTCACAGATTGGATTTCGTCCCCGGCAACAGGAGTAGCTGGAGGAATTATCATTATGTGGGATTCCAGACTCATTCAGGTGAGGGATAAATGGGAAGGGACTCACACACTATCCATAAATTTCAGAAGGGGGGAGGAGGATGAATGGGCTTGGTTCACAGCAGTTTACAGTCCCTGTGACCAACAAGGAAAGGAGGAATGTCTAATGGAG
>JAJIYU010000349.1:0-54925 GCA_030144865.1 Tinospora cordifolia
ATTGCCTTGATTTTATTAAATGTGAATTTGTACTATTGAATTTATTCTAAGGCATGTGGTATTGAAAAATAGAAAGTCAAGTGTGTGTCGCTTGTAAAGTAACACCGGCCCAACCCGCCAATTGGTTAAGTCCATCGTCAGAATAATGGTGGTCGTCTAAAACTCAAGGAATGTGAAGGTTGGGGTGTTACAATACATCTGCCCCACTTCTTCATCCTTCTTGCCGACTTTTCTGTTAAGCACATCAGCAACAACATTTACCTTACCTGGATGATAGTATAGTTGAAAGTCATACTCATTCAAGAACTCTAGCCATCTCCTTTGACGTAGATTCAGTTCCTTCTGAGTATAGATATATTTGAGGCTTTTATAGCTGAATATAAGTCGAAGTTCTCACCATAAAGATAGTGCCTCCAGATCGTGTGTGGGGTAATTCTACTAATGTTGCTTCAACTACCGTGAAGCATAAGCCACTACCTCCGTCCTACTTTAGCACTGCACCCAAACTGCTCAGTGATGCATCTGTGCATAGGGTACTTTACACCATGTGTCGGTGTGATCAGAACTAGTGTTGTAGTCAATCGTCTCTTCAAATCTTGAAATAACTCCTAACACTTGTCATTCCAAATAAACTTTTTTTCTTTTCTGGTTAACTTTGTCATAGGACCTACTAACTAAGAGAAATCTTTTATAAATCTGTGGTAGTATCTGGCTAACTTAAGAAAACTTCTGATCTCTGTAACTATAGTGGGCTGTTGCAAGTCAAATAGTGCCTGTACTTTCTTTGGGTCCACTGTTATTCTCTCCGCTAAGATGATGTGACCAAAAAACTTGACCTTTTTCATCAAAAACTCGCACTTGCTAAATTTGGCATACAATTTATTCTTTCCAAGAATCTCCAAGACTATACGCAAGTGTTGCTTGTGCTCAGCATCTATCTGGGAATATATTAGAATGTCATCAAGAAAGACAATGACAAACTGATCCAAAAACTAGTTGAAGACTTTGTTCATTAGATCCATGAATGCGATTGGTGCATTAGTCAACCCAAATGGCATCACTGTAAATTCAAAGTAACCATACCGCATTATGAAGGTTGTCTTTTGTATATCTGACTCCCAGATTCTCAACTAGTGGTAACCCGATCTCAGATCTATTTTAGAAAAATACTGTGCTCCTCTCACTTGGTCAAAGAGGTCATCAATCCTAGGCAATGGGTACTTATTCTTAATGGTAATATGATTCAGCTTCCGGTAGTCGATGCACAAGCTCATGGATCCATCTTTTTTTCTAACAAACAAGACTAGAACTCCCCACAACAACTCACTCTATCTAATAAAACCTTTTTCCAGAAGCTCATCTAATTATGTCTTCAGCTCAAACAGTTCCACTAGTGTCATTCTATTTGGTTGAATAGCCATTGAATTAATACCTAGATGCAACTCAATCTTAAACTTTATTTGCTTGTTTGGTGGAAGTCCAGGCAGATCATCAAGGAGAACATCAACGTAATTACATACTATAGGGATCCTTTGAACGTCCCTAGTTCCCTCTGCGTCCTCATCCACAAGCTGCCTAAAGTCCCCTTTTTACTTGAGAGTATACAGGAAAGCTAATCTCGAACTTTTTGACATTTTTTACATATTCCCCTCAATCTTAACCAACTCATAGATGGCAACTTGATGGTAACTCTCTGTTTTTGGCAATCAATCTGAGCCTAATATTGGGTCAACTAGTCCATCTCAAATATCACACCATACCCTCCAAAGTGGAGCACACATAAATATGCTAAAATCAGCCGATCTCCAAAAGTGAGTTCACCTCGACATAGTTTCCTAGAACTCACAGTAGCGCCTATCGACATAGCTACCTCCAAGGATATAGCCAAAGGGCTTGTTATCAATTGTGACTTATTCATAGTATCTTCAGAAACAAAAGGTCTTGTAGCATTGGAATCAAATAATACCTGCACAACAACATCAAACAACAAAAATGTACCTTCCACCGCTGTGGTGGGATCCGTCTGGGTGTCGACAATGTACAAGCGAGCCTGACCTTGCTGTCTCTCTCAACCATCTGCGCTCTCTCTAGCACATCTAACATGGTTGTCAGCTTAAACGGTGCCACAATCTTCCGAATCTCAATTCTCAGTCCCTCAACAACACGATCCACCCTTGATTACTCATATGCGAATAAAGTAGGAGCAAATCTACATAGCCATATGAATCTCTGCTCATACTTTGTAAGAGTCATGCCCCTCTACATTAGTCTGACCAACTTAGACTACAGCTGCCTCTATCTCATCGTGGAGAAAAACTTATTATAAAATTGTATCTTAAAGTCTTCCCATAACATGGTTGACTGATCAATGGTGGGATCATTCACAATCATCTCCCACCAATGTTAGGCTGGTCTTACCAACTGATGCACAGCAAGTGCCATTCTCATGGGCCCAAATGCGCCCATAGCGTCTAGATGCTTATTCATCTCAAAGAACCACCTGTCAACTATCATGTACTCATTAGTCTCCCCATATGTACTGGACGCAGCTTTTGGAACTCTGCCAGAAGATCCTTCTACTCTTTATCAAAACCTACTAATCAACTTTGTGGCACTACTTCCATGGATGCAGACCCCTAATGTGCTTGAGCCTAAGCCTGTGCCAGTGGCTCTCTTAGTAACAATGGCTGCACTGGTGCTAGAGGCTATGTAGATGGTGATGGCTGCAAGGTCCTAATAGCCTACTCCACTGCCCTTTGCATCATATTCGTAATAGCTTCTTGTGTCAAAGCAATGACAGCCGGCGCTGCTACCATAAACGTATCCTCATCACTAAACTTCGGCTCTATATTAGCCTCACCTCGGCTTCTACCTCCTTTGGGTCTACTACGTCCTCTAGACATTATCTACAAGTCAAAGACTTATTACAATATCCAATGATTCATTAATATTGAAGTAGAAATTCTGATTATTAAACATATGAACTACATTTCCACTTCAATTCAGGGTTCAACTGCTTTCCCAAAAATTTTGGATATCGTGACCTGTGTTGACAACCAATCATTCTTTAAACTTGCCAAATATAATTCTGCCAAATCCTGGTCTTTAAGGATGACACAAGACCCACCGTATGCGATCGTCCCATACCTAGTAGAATACAGTGCGTGCAAGTTCTTCTAAAGAGTCCATTCATCACCCGTTACAATTTTCACAAGTGTCTCGCTCCCTAAGGCTAATGCAAGACCCACCGTTTGTGACCATCCCATACCTAGTAGAATACAATGCATACAAGTTCTACCGAAGGCACCGACCACTCACCATACCTAGTCATCAATCTCCGAGTTTAGGTTTCCTCTATACCTCATCATCTCTAAGCATACCACACTAAGATTCCTCACCATAGTATTATAAAGAGATCTGCGATACAGGATCCTCCTGAGCCGTGTCATGAACAATCAAGTGTGCATTTTCACGTTATGAATTTCTAACTTATATCTTAAAAGCTTTTAATTAATGATCCACTATGCCTTCTAGCACACTCGGTCGTTACCAATACCTAGTGTTCAATACTTGTCAAATTTCCTTTTTCAATGTGATACCATCGGTCCCAAGTCTAAGACAATTTCCTAAGTAACACAACACTCGCAGGAAGCAAAGGTTCCACACACAGGGCTACTACCAGTACTTTCGTCCACCTGCGACTGGTAACTCAAGCACGTTGGTATCACTCAAGTCTTTTTTAGACCTCTAGCCACTTAGTCATCTAGTCACTAGTAGGTGACTTCTACCATCTCACTTTTCAAAAATTCAAATATAGTAAAAATTCATTTCCAGTGAAAATCCAATCGGGTGATCATTTTAGTGAAAAAATAGTCTAAACCACTGTGTTGAACTACACTCTTTTCCAAGCGAGCTACTAACTAAACTCCGAAACCACCCTATGACACCCCAGCCCCCGCTCTAGGAGCCATCCACCACCACACGTCGCGTTGGGGCCCAGTGCTGAAACTTGCACTCCCCTTCAGCTACTATGTCATGCGTGCGAGATAAATCACATCAATGCTAGGATGTCGGAGACTGGGATTGTCACTAACCATTCCTCAAACCATCAAATCCTTGTCCATCCTTTCCACTAATCTCAGTGGAGAAAAATAAGAAAACTATTTCATACAACTGTTCAACTACAATAAATTCTATCAAAAATATGTCACCGAATTTTTACAGAAATTATTCATAATAAATCAAGATACTGTAACGGAATCAAATATCGAAATACACAACCAATGTTGTACAATTCCAATATGCTAAGAAACATATACACTTCCTTTGTAGTTGGAACATTTCTTCAACAGCTTACTGAAAATTCATAGTTCAAAAGAAATACAATGGTTCAAAATTTATATCACAAATATACAGTAAAATGGGCAACATGCCCCAATTTTCTTCATAAGTACAAAAACAATAAAATAGTTAAAACCAAAAGAGATTCAAAGTCAAATGGTAACCTTCTAGTGAGGCTACCCTACCTCCTCCAATCCATCAGTGCACTCCACCTTTGCGAGTACCTATAAAAGAAAGTGGGGTGAGCTCGAGAGCCCAGTGGATCATCCCTACACATCACTAGCATTATATAAACCAAAATTCAAGGCATGCACACACTTTTATGACATTAATTGTTTCAAAAATTCATTTGGTTTGTTGAACTCTAAGACCAAAAGAGATCCTCTCTTGGTGTCCCTTAGTGTCCAGAAATCGATCCTAGTCGGTAATGTCTCGAGCTATGCTACCGTTCATGACCTTGGCACACATCTAAGAATAGGTGCAATGGTATACAACCATCGCTCACTTGTCCTAGGAATCCTCAACCATCGTAGGTAGCTCCATTAAGAACCCCTCCGATGGGATCTAGAAGATGTGTGGCAAATATGGCCACATCTACGAGTCGTCGACAGATGCCACCATCGCCCTGGTACATGGAATTTTAAATCTTAATTTAATCTTCTTTAACTTCAATAAATTTCATTCCATACCATGTCATCATGCAAGTTATCTAACTAATGTAGCAAATATTAGAAATAACTTGACATTATGCTTCATATTCAATCAAATATTAGAAATATATAACCAGACATTGTGATTCATATTCAATCAAATATTAAAAGTATATAACCAGACATTATGCTCAATCATCAATCAAAATACTAGTGAGCATACACATCCTAGCATGCATCTAACATCTTAGGCTACAGAAACATCATGCTTTGAACTTTAAGTCTATATAATACTAGTGAGCAAGAGAATCCTGCCCACCTGTATATGTCGGATGAATCCTTTCACCACTCAATAGAGACGAGCTGCTCCTCGATAATCACTACTCATCAATTTGAAATCAAAATTAATAAATTTAATTCTCCGAATCACTAAAACCCCCAAACTACGTCAATGACATCATACATATCCAATCAAGATCATCCATATCAAATTCCAAATAAAGGGTTCTCCAAAATTCAAATTTTCCCTTTTTACCATAACAACACGCAAAACTATATTTATTTTCTTTAAAATTAAGAATAGAACATATTTAAAATTTACCACTACTTCAAATGATGAGTAAATTGAGTTTTATTACCTATCTAAGGAATTGCACCTCCAAAAACCCTCCAAATAGGTAAAATTCCTTTGGATCTATAAAAATTGCAAATGAACAGTTAAAACTTTTAGAATTCAATTCTAAACCGATAAACTCTTAGTTTAGAAGGAAGATCCGAGCTTACTTGGTTCAAAATCGCTTTATGCGTCAAGAACTCTCAAACTCGTACTTTTTGATACTAAATCTATATAATTTTCTAAAGGAATGCACAGATCTTGAATTGAAATAATTGATAGGTTAAGATTCCTACCTTAGACCTTTAGATCTTCCTTGAATCAGCTCTAGATCGTCTCTTTGAAGATCTAAGATGATTTGGAAAAATCTGTGTGTGAAATGACAAAATTAGGGCTTGAATTTTTTAAAATATTGCGTAATTACCGCCATCAGCACTTTAATGACCGTGATCACTCATGTGACCTTGTTTTGTGATTTTCCTCTGATGACTGCGGTCGGTCATTTAGTGACCTCAGTCGGCCATTCAATAACCACAGTCGCCAGTTCAAAATGTTGTTTTTCAACGTTTTTCGAAAATTTTCCCAATTATCCAACATTCCATTTTATTTTATTTTCATAAAATATCATATAATAAAGCATCAAAAACATGTTTTTAAACATTTTACATTTATTTCATAATTTTTTTAAAATTTATTTTCGATGTGTGCATTTAAAAAATTTGAGGTATCACAATACTAAATCTACAATGCAATAGTGCATCTTCCATTTTAAAATGATTTTAATGCTGAAAACACATGCCAAAGCTCTCAAATAGCCTATAAGGCAATAATAAATCCATTCAAGCAGGTAATACCTGAGGGTTAGGCGTATGCTCATGTCATATCATAGGGATTCGCCAGCTCATACTTCATGTATGCTGGCCTCAAATCCTCTATAGGGAGCCAAGTAATAGATTTGGCCCGACCGTACCCTCGAGTATGACAGCCACTCGTGCTCAATGCTCTACCACATCTAATACCCTAACTCGCATCGAACCTTGATATTCGGCTTATATTTTCATTTAAATCACATTTAAAGATTGCAAATGCATTTCAATATGTAATAACATTTTATTTATTACAGAATAACAAGTTAAGTGATAAATTAAAGAACATTACTCACAAGAATGCTCAGCTCCCGGTGCTCCTCTAGTGACCGGTTGCATCCTGCTAATGTTTGATCTTGTGTGATCAACTTAGTTTCTTAATATCTACATAAAATTTGGCTCAAATTTAATTTTATAGTCCTTGGTCAACAAAGGATTGACTTGGTCAATTATAGTCAACTTTATCTAAACCTAACCCTCGCTGACCTGTCTAATTCACAAGATCAACGTGATTAACAAGGTTAATTCATCCTTTAATGTTGTCTCAAAATGCTAAAAGTATGTATTGTTGACATTTGTCCCAACTTTAGTACACAATAACTAGCCACTTTATAAATTTGGTAGTTTAATACATTAATATTATTTCCTATTTTACACATTTTTCTAATAAGTATTTCATAATTTTATATAATATTATATAACATTTTTCTATTATTTAATATTATTTTATCCTATATACATTTTTTTGCTATATCTATTAATTAATCCTCAAATTGCATAAATGTGAATTTAATATATCAATTGACCTCCAAAAATCTAATTTCAGTTCATGGAGTTTAGAATTTCACTTTGGACATTTCAGTATCTGCCAACTAAAATTTCAATGTTAATAGGTATACGCCCTATGTATCAACTTCAAACTACCATATAATTTTTTAGGGTCCACGATGGTACAAATAATGTACATATTTGTATTATACTCGTAAATCTGAACACAATGATATATATATATATATATATATATATATATATATATATATATATATATACTTACTTAAATGCATTTTATTCATCGTTTTTTTCTAAGCAACTCATTAATTTATGCATTTGTATTATTATTATTTGTATCATTTTTCAATTAATACACACATTAATCAATACCATTGCCGAAAGATTACGTGCACTAATTTATACAATTCTGTTAAAAGCATAATTTATATAATTTTCATAAGATCATGTATTTTTATTTATAATTCATTAATTGATATATAAAAATGCATACGACTCAATGTCAAAATAGGGGTCATTATAATCTCATCTCCTTAAACAAAATTTGTCCTTGAAATTTATTACGATAATAAAAGATCAAGAAGTGACTCTCATAATTTCAGGGAAATGACTCACCACGTAATCCTCTCGCTCTCAGGTGTCCTGCTCAGCACCATGGAAATGTTAACGTACATGTACCATCGGTATCTCTTTGTTGTGCAATTTCTTCACAGTGAAATCAAGAATAGCTACTAGAGCCTCATCATAGGTACAATCTTCTCGCAAACCAATATGTCCCAATCAATCAAATGCAAGGGATTGGCATAGTACTTCCTCAACATCAACACATCAAATACATTATGTATTCCCGCTAACTGAGGCGGTAATGCCAATGGGTAAGCAAAATCTCAAAAGGTCCAATGCATCTTGGGGTGAGTTTTTGTGAAATATCAAAATGAGTATGCCCCTTCCAAGGAGAAATCCGAAGTAGTACATGATCACCAACGTCAAATTAAAGGATCTTCCTTTGGTTATTTGCATAACTCTTCTGTCGATCTTGAGCTGCCTTCATGTTTTGATGGATCTGTTAGATTTTCTCATTCTGCTCCTATACAAAAGTAGGGCCTAAAACTGTTGTCACCAACCTCAGCCCAACAAGCCAACGATCGGCAAGGTTGACCATATAATGTCTCAAATGGTGCTATGTCGATACTCTCCTGGTAGTTGTTATTATATGCAAATTCACACAACACTAAATAATCTTTTCACCTATCACCAAAACCAAGAACACATGAACAAAACATATCCTCCAAAATTTGGATCACTCTCTCAAACTAACCATTAGTCTGCAGATGAAAGGCTGGGCTCAAGTTTCATCTAGTCCCCAATTGACTCTGCAAGCTCTGCCAAAAATGGGATGTAAACTGAGCATCTCTATCAGACACAATGGACACTAGGACCCTATTTAATTTCATAATCTTGCATATATACAATTAGCTTAGCCTCGTAATTGAATCTCTGGTACGAATCAAGAGGAAATGAGCAGATGTAGTCAGTCTGTCAATAATAACCCAAATAATATCCTGTGTCTGTTGAGTTCGAGGTAATCCCATCACAAAATCCATAGTAATGTGCTTCCATTTCCACTCAAGAATAGCCAAAGGTTGTAGTAAATCATCGAGTCTGTGGTGCCCAACCTTAATCTGTTGGCACGTGTCCCATCTCTACACAAAGGTCACAATATCTTGCTCCATCCCCGACCACCAATAAGTACATCGAGCATCATGATACATCTTATTGGTACCTGGATGAACTATATACCTTGAGCGATGCAACTCTATTAGTACTCCTTGTCTCAGGCGAGAGTTATTTGGTACCCACAATCTTCCCCTGAACCTCAGTGCACCATCATTGTCAATTGATCGCTCCACACGAAAAGTGGCATCTGCCCACTCCCGGTACATCACATAATCAACGTAATGAGGTTATAGCTCCATGATCTCAGCAAGTAGCACCGGTCAGGCTCTCATCTGTGCATTAACTCTGGCATCACTCAAAGTCCCGTTGATACTCATCACTGTCACATAATCAATCATCTTCCACTCTTGAAACATATGTATAGCCACACAAGCTGTCTTGACCTGTACTTTGTTCAACGCATTAGCCACAACATTGGCTTTTCTGGGATGGTATTCAATGGTAAAGTCGTAATCCTTAAGTAGCTCCATCTATCTCTTCTGCTCATATTCGAATCTCTCTAAGAAAATGAATACTTGAGGCTCCTATGATCCGAATAAAGCGTAAAACACTCACCATAAAGATAGTGTCCCCAAATCTTGAGCGCAAACATCACTACTACCAGCTCTAAATCGTGGATAGGATAATTTTTCTCATGCACCATCAACTATTGTGAGGCATAAGAAATCATCCGGTCTCCCTGCATCAACACACAACCAAAGCCTGTCCCACATCCATCTGTATAGATCACCAACTCACGGCCAGGTTCAAGTAGAACAAGTACTGGTGAAGATGTACCCTTCAGCTCAAGAAAAACCTCTTCATACTTATCCATCCATACAAATGTCATCTCCATATGGGTAAGTTTCGTCATTGGTGCAGCAATCCTTGACAAATTATGCACAAATCTACAATAATAGCCTGCCAAACCTAGAAAATCTTTGTGACTATGGTAGGTCTCAGCCAACTAATAATAGTCTTGACCTTAGGCGGATCTATTAAAATACCATCGACTCCTACCACATGGCCTAAAAATTGGACCTTTGTCAATCAGAACTTGCACTTGCTAAACTTAACATACAAGCAATTATTTCGAAGAATCTGTAGTGCAATCCTTAGATGCTCGGCATGTTCTTCACTAGTCTTCAAGTAAATGAGAATGTCATCAATAAAGATAATAACAAATGAATCGAGATACAGACGAAACACTTTCTACATTAGGTCCATGAACATCACAGGGACATTTGTTACCCAAACAACATGACTAAGAACTCATAGTGCCCATAACGAGGCAGAAAGGTCATCTTCTATACATCCTCCTCCCTGACCCTCAACTGATAGTACCCAAATCTTGAATCTATCTTTGAAAACATAGTGACACCCCTAAGCTAGTCAAACAAGTCGTCAATGTGGGGAAGATGATACTTGTTCTTTATTTTTACCTTGTTCAACTATCGATATTTGATACACAAATGGAGGTTCCCATCTTTCTTTCTCACAAATATCACTAGAGCACCTGAAGGTGACACATTGGGGGTAATAAAACCCTTACTCATTAATTCCTCTAACTGGACCTTCAATTCTTACAATTCCTTATGCATCCTTCGATAAGGAGGAATTGAAATGGGCCATGTCCCTGAAATAACCTCAAAAATGAAATCGATTTCCCACTTAGGAGGCATGCCAGGTAAATCCTCAAGAAACACATCAAGAAAATCTTTGACAATAGGAATTTTATGAATACTTGCCCGTGAAGGTCCTTCATTTATGATGGTTAGGCCCGTGAGAGCATCGATCTCATTCTGAGTCATCATTCTACCTCGGGTTCTCGATCTATTAGAAGTACTACCCTAAAAGATAATAATAGGTTGCCTTGGTATCTGAAATACGACCCTCTTGGCAAAATGGTTGATGTGCACATGGTCTGCGGCTAGCCAATCTATCCTCAGTATAATATCAAACTCTAGGAACTCTAACACCTGAATGTTGATAATGGTCTTCAAATCTCATAGTCTCAATGCACAATGCTCATAAATTAGGTAAGGGTAAATGCAATCCCTGGCTGTAGTACTCAACATGAGCAAGGTGGATGGCCTAAGAGTTTAAGTTCCAATCTATCTACAACATATCTAGAGATGAATGATAAGGTAAAGCAAACATCAATTAACAAATATAAGGTAAAATCTAAAATAGAAACGGTACCTTCTATAAGCACAGGGTAGTCATATCGTTTGTGGCCTAGCCGACTACACCGATAACATATCATTTGACGTTCCTGCTCAGCTTGATATGTCTAGCTCTGACCATAACGTCTATGCCTTGAATCTCGCCCTCTTCCTCGATCTCTACGTTAGGCCCCATACTGAGTCAGTGGTTGTCCCACCGGCTAATATTTCTAAACTGGGGTAGCAGCAATCGAGACTATGGGAGGTGGCTAACTCTACTCCCCTTTGGACTATCTTCCCAAGCATTTCCTCTTCCTTGGGTATCTAATTGCTCGGGATCCACCGTGGTAACCGCCCTGCATTAAATATTGGGGCTGTAACTGCGCCTACGATTGTATTGTGGCACCCTATACTATCTAGACCATCTAGAGCTCATCTCTCCCATCAGTCTCAAACTATAGCGCCTGTCTCTGGATGGTTTCAAGAGTGGCCTCAGTAGATGTTAATGTTGCCTGCCTAATATTGACTCTCAGCTTGCAATGGAAGAATCCTGCTCTCTCCCTCAGGTTACCCACTAACTCGGGTGCATAAGCCCCAAAGCAAAAAAATCTATAGGTGTACTCTCTCACTGACATGTCTTCTTGTTTTAGGGTCAAAAACTCCACCTTCTTATGCTCTCTTGCCGTCTCAGGAACATAAGCGCTCAGGAATAATTCCTAAAAATGGCCCCATGTAGTAATCTATCCCTCTATAGTTCGGGTGGCCTTCGACCAAATTGCAGCTTCATCCTCAAGCATTTGTGTAACAAAGAGTACTTAGTTCTCTTCCGATAACTTAAAGTCTCAGAGTTCTTCTCAATATTGTGAAGCCAATTCTCTATTGTGTCTAAACTCATACCGCCATGAAACTCTTTGGGTCTCAAATCCCAAAACCTCTTCAGGAGACAATCATGAGTAGCCTCATCTCCCTATCTCGTCGAGGCTACCATTGTGGTGTTTGCAGGCCTCTCAGGTACAACCGGTAAAGGGGGTGCTACTGGCTCAACCCTCTATCTCTCAGCCTCAATCCGATCTAGTCTCTTTCTCAATAAGGCTGTCTGAGTTTGAGTAGCCTCAATAGACGCCCTGATCATGGCCTCGAGTTCTGTATGGGATCTTGCTTGGGTTAAATCGGAGGTGGTGGTGGCGGCATTGGCTCCAAGATCCTATATGGTTTTCCACGACAAGGATGCATCATGGTCTACATAAAACATTAAACTTCCATCATTTTCAAAATTTAACAAACCACAACTTTTAGTGATCATAATAAAGGATATCTACACGTTAAGGTAATTATTTCCAAGTAATAGTCTGATATCTTATGTTCAAATTTTAAATCTTAAAACTCACTAACTCCCCATAATAGTCAATTTTCCTTATGATATGGCCACTCTCACTCAGTTCCTCTTCTTGTCAATCAGAAGTTAGAAAGTTTTCATCCATAATTCTACTACACTACTCTAAGTCATTTTCTAAGGTTTTTCTAACTTTCGCTATTACTTGAGGTTTTTTAGCTTAACACCAATTGTTATTCTTTAATTGTAAACCTTGGGCTCTAATACCAACATTGTTAAGACCCCTTCCCTAGGAAGAAGGATGAACTGACCAGCACAGTGTTCTAATGAACTCATTCTCAAACTGAGCTCACCGAAAACACTATTAAGCCTATCCTCAACACCATACGCATAATATCCCACATCGGTCTGACTCCAGGGGAATTTTTGGGCTAAATGTGAATTCGAGGGTGTCTCATTGTGCTGAACGCTTGTAGGAGACTCAGGTTCGATTCTTGTCAAAAACAAAACCCTACACCTAGTCAGTGTTGGCTGTGGTGGGGACGATATCGGTACGTAGTGGGCCTAGATTGTTACAAATGGTATCAGAGCCGCTCTGTGTATACTGGAGGTGTGAATCTCGAGGACGAGATTGCACCTAAGGGAGGTGAATTGTAATATCCCACATCGGTCTGACTCCATGGGGATTCCTAGGCTAAATGTGCATTCGAGGATGTCTCACTGTGCCGAGCGCTTTTGGGAGACTCAGGTTTGAGTCTTGCCAAGAACAAAACCCTACACCCAGTCAGTGGTCGCTAAGGTGGAGGCAATATTGGCACGTAATTGGTCTAGGTAGTTACAATACATAAGATTATCAGAGTAACCATAAGAAATGAAGAAATTACTAGAACAAATAAGTACAACAAATTTTTTAAAAAGTTAAACAAAAGTCAACCATATACATAGTTTCCTAAATATAGCAATAGCAGAAATGTTTAAGTTGAAATATCTACAATATTTTTCTCACTTCCTACACATCATACTAATTCTCAAACTAATAAACCATGTGAGAAAACTTATCAAAATAAACAAGGTGCATTTTATGCAATGCTTACTTTCTTCCCTTTGTCCTTAGTAGAAGAAGAACTTGAAATGTTAGAGTAGTGAGCTAATTTTGTCTAGAGTGGCTCAGTGAGTAATGTAACCTAATTTATAACTTAAAACAAGAATTCTAGAATAACAATGTCATGTATGTATGCACAATAATAATGCGAATGAGTGCAATACTTAATGAATGATAAATCCACAATGCAGTAGTGCATCTTTCATTTGAAAATAGTTTTGTAATACCCTGAAAACTTTATACTTGATTAAATGAAATTTAAGATCAATTCAGTGAAATTGGGCGCAAAATGAAACTGGACGCATTTTGGGGCTAAATTTGACAGGTTCCAAAACTCTCATTTAGTGCCCATTAGGGACCCAAAATAAATTGAAATGAAGTAAGGCGACATGAACTAACTAATGAGACAACAAATCCAAAAATTAGAACAATTGGTCGAGGTTAAGGTTTTCATTTGCTAAACGCCCTTCAGGGGGTTCAAATTAGAAAGAATTGGCATTTAGGGTACTTCAGGGGATTGAAATGACCTGAAACTAAATGAAATGACATGAACTAACAAAATGAATGACATATCCAAAAATCAGAACAATTGGCCAAGATTTGAATTTTCATTTTGCCTAGTGATCTTAGTGGGTCTTAAATGTAACACCCCAATTTTTTACCGGGCTTTCCGTTCACGTGTTGTGTCACGTGTGGATCGTTGCCCGATGAAAATCGAGATGCTACTAAAATTCTCTTCTGTCGAAAATATCTTTTCTTCAAAATACAGTTCGTAATCTTTAGTTCTTAAGTCTAAGTTCATAAAGATATCATGTACAATATAGAAAAATTATAGTAAGTCTTTCAAATAAATCTTAAGTAAAGCAGCGAAAATACTTTTCAAACTATTTAGTTAAACCAATCTGTTACACGAGAAAAGCCATCAAAAAATGAAACAATTGAAATTAAACCAATGCAAACAAGAAATATCTAAAGTAAGATTTTCAAATCACCTATCCCTGATGACATCCCCATGAGGTGTCCAAACAAAGTGCGGGTCTTCTGACGTGGTCAATAGATCCTACGTCCAAGTGTACCTAAAAAATATAATGGGTGAGCTCGAAAGCCCAGTGGATCATTCCTACACATCACATGCATTATACAGACCCAATCCAAAACATTACAAACACTTTCAAACATTAGGCGTTTCAAACATTTATTTGGTTTTGGTCTGAGTCTAAGACCGAAAGAGGGTTGAGATGCCTCTCGGTATTTCTTGTGATCCAATACAGTCATAATCATAGAGGCCTCAGATGGTACTATCTAAAATCAATCATGTCTCAGTATCACAGTCCGAGAGAGATACTAACTACGGAGTCGTGTCATCTCCCAAAGATTTCGAGCTGGCATAAGCAGCTCTAGGGTGGGAATACCTACGATCCGCCTTTTGGCTCAATAATCGCACCGGTACGTGGATTCTTAATAAACCTTCGGCTTCTTTTAGTTTCATACAATTGATTCAATCACACCAAAGTATCACTCATATCATGGCAAAATAGATGTACTAATGCTAGACATTAACAGGGTATGATAATTAATCAACCGATAAAATCTAAAAGCACCATTTCACATACAAGCATGCCAAGACTTATAAACCAATCATCACGCATCATTCAACAATACCAACAATTGAAATAAATTTTTTTGTGAACATTAACAACCTAGAATCTATTCAATCAAATGTCTTGAATTTTAAATTCGCATAATACATGTGAGAGAGAAAATCACGCCCACCTGGTCTTGTCGATTCTCCAGGGCTTTCTCTTCGTCGTGAATGATCATCCTAAGAAAATCGATCTGCAATAGTAATTATATTATGATAATTTCTTAACTAAAGTTCCACACTAATTTCACTACTTATTATTTAGTAATTCTTTTAACTAATCAAAGTGATTTTAATAATCACCTCATGTACTTGTTAATTAAGTATTCTTCAATTTCTTAGTCTTTATGTTGTAATTAAATCATTCATGAAATGATTACGAACAAAATAAGACTTCTTATTTGTCGAATCTTTAGTCCCCTTCTAGTCCTAAGATTTTAACGAGATCACTTATAGTGCTAATTTGAATAATTGTTATTTAATTATTATTATTATTATTATTATTATTATTATTATTTCTAATTTAATATTTATCTACGTTAATAATTGAGTAATTGAATAAATAATTTTTTTCATTTCTTTAACTATTTAATTTAAATATTTTTAAATCCATGAAGATACTTTAGTAAATTCCTTTTGTTCGTCAAACCTTAATATTTTGTCATTCTAAAATAGATAGGTTTATCCAAACTTTATTGTTCTAACCTATCAATGTTCATACCCAATTTCAATCATTACTAATTTGATTTTTCAATTTAAGCACTATCCTTGATATAATTTAAATCTAGATTAATAGTTCCCATCTACTTTGATTATTGAGTGTACTTAAATTTCATAATGCCAAGTTAGAGTAAATTCCTCTTACCCATATTTCGGTCAACGCACCAAGCAATGATCTGCTTCTTCTCTTCATGACGTTTTCCAGCAGCTCGTCATTCATTCCCTCGGCAGCTTCCTCTGTTCTTATTCCATCATCACCGCACGACCTTCCTCTTCATTTCTGTTGAACGCAATAGCAGTAGCAGCTTGAGTTGCAGCAGCTGTAGCATGGCTTCCTCCGTTCTCCTTCTTCATTGCAGCAGCGACTGCAACCAGCCTCATCACCATCCGTTCCGTTTTCATTCCTCAGCAACCACGTGAACAACAGCAGAGGCAGCTGCATCTTCTCTGTTTCTTTTCCTTCTCGCAGCAGCAACTGCCATCACCAGCAGATGCATCGCCTCCTCTTCCCTCCGTTTGACAAACTACAACCAGGCAGCTCCTTCTTCGTTTCAGAGCGCACCAGCAACAGCATCCGTTTGCACTTCCCCTTGCTCTATTCTTCGTTCTGCTTCTCCTTTGTCACGCACCCTCACTGATCCAAACACCCCACAGCCTCAGTTCTTCATCTTCTTCCACGATTGGCCGCAGCAGCGGTCATTGAAACAGAGCACCGTGCTCTTGCTCGGTTTCCACTTCTTTATTCCATCTTCCTTTCATTTAGCAACCATCACGATAGCAGCGTGCATCTCCCCTGTTTAAGCTGCTTCTTCATCTTCTTCGGCCAGCGCATAAGCAGCAGCAACATGCTGCAACTAGCAGCAGCTTGTTCTTGGCTTCCATCCTCTCCCCCGTTTTCAGTTGCAGCAGCACCCACGGTCATCTTCTTTTTTTCTTCCTCTGTTCGGCAATGGCAGCAACAGCAACAGAACGTTGCTCTGTTTCTCTCCTGTAGTTATACTTCAGTAGCCGGCCACTGACAAATCCGAAAGCACCTGATTGTTCTCGCACCATCTTCACCGCCCTATTCCGGCGTCTTCGATACGCCACAAGCCACCATGCCTAACTCCTTTCTTGTTTGCACGCACACCCCTCTTTATAAAACATAAGCTTATATTTATTTTGTCATTTTAACCATCTTTATTTTGTATAAAATGTGTATGCTCATATATATATATATATATTAATCTCTGAAATTTTTTACTCAAAATTTATTTTATTTTATTTTTCTTATTTTTCTAGATTTATTTCATACTAATATTTACCATCTTATTTATTTGATTAATTTAAATTTAATTTCTCAAAATTATCTAATTTTAAATATTTCATTTTATTTCTTAGGCATAAAATATATTATTTCTAAAATGTATATCTTTTTTTATTTATTATTCGTTTTATTATTACCATTATTTTTTTTCTAGTCATAATAAACATTAATTCTTTTAATTATTATACATATCTATAAAACACAATTTATGGTTTTATCATGCTACTATTAGTATTATTACTTTTCAATCCAACACTAGGTCTCATTTTCGCATCATTCGCGCCTTCGCGCAAGCGCGAGCAAACAATTAAACGATTTATTCATTTCTAAGCATAATCTACGTCTTTTATTATTATTATTAATATTCCTCTCCCGTTTACTCACGACGTGGCACGACCACAAGTTACGGGGTGTTACATTAAATAAGAAAACATTTTGAGGAAAAATCACCTTGGGTCAAACCATACCTAAAAATGTGCATTAGGTTATAAATCGTCTTTCCATATAAATACAGAGATATTAATTTTTATTTGATTTTTGTAAACCCATGTAGTCATGGCCACCCCTAACATGTGTGAGTCACATGGGTGGAACACCATGATCATGTGTACCCTACCCTACCTTACCCTAAGCTCCATGAGATGTGTCCATTATTTGAAACCATGAAGAATAATCCCATGTGCATATAAATGATCAAGTATGCCCACACCTATAGAAACTATGAAGAATGATTCCATGTGCTAAGATAAATGATCATGTATACTAAGGTTACATATAAAATGTCTCATAAGTGTGTGTGTGGGCACACATGTGACAAACCCAAGATAAAAGTTTAATGAGAGTAGCTGATTTAAAGAGATATAAAAAGATTCCTTCACCTAGAAAAAAAAATTAGAAAATAGAAACTTGCCTCATGCTCACATGTGAAGCCAAAAAGGAAGAGAATCCAAGGAAAATAAGAAACATTCTAAAGCTTTGTTTTTTTGTTCCCATATTAGAAACTTATTTGATTTTATAAATCACAACACATTAAAATGTTTGCCTACCAATAGAGGACGTCCAAGAGAGATTGAAATGTATTCTAAACCTTTAATTGTGTTCACACACATAAAAAAACAAATACAAAGATTTTGCTCACACTTGGATTGGAAACCTTAGTGGTCCCACTTGTCAACCATGACCACACTTGCCCTCTTTATGCAAACCATCCCCTTATGAGTTTAGAAACATGCCCAAACGTGATGAACTGGCCTAGCTGACTTAGATGCCCCCTTGTGCTCATAAACACCTATAAATACCCCCTCTTGCTCACATTCATCTCATCCCAAAGCAAAGAGTTGACATTTTCCTCTTTGTTTGTTCTTGCCCTCTTCTTGGTACCGCTTCTTACTCTCTTTTCTTTCTTATGTGAGAAGTTCTTATTTTAGTATTTTAGAGAGTTGTTGAACTAATTTTGTTTGTGATTAGAAGTTCTTGAAGTTCTAAAAGTGATGGATAAGGGGAACCTCTGTCAGATTCTACAAATAAACTCCAATTGAGGTGGAGGAGATTTCTAGAACTCCTTCTTTACTACTTCAAGTCTTTAGTATATTTATGTTTGCTTTTAGTTTTCGACATGTTTATATTACAGTTTGAAGCATGTTTGATCTAGTTTTAGTTTCAATTTAACATGTTTTTATATTTTAATTCATACATAATAACATAACATGCTTAGAAACCATTCTTAGGCTTATTTTTGGATTTTTAAGCATGCCATGTATGTTTCCATATTCTCTTGATTATTTAAATTATGATATTAATTATTATAAACTTGCTTCATATTTATTTAAAATTAAATATGAGAAAGTGAAGATAATAACCATATACCATCATAGTAGTCTAAGTGATGTTATGGGTGTTATTTGCATATGCTTAGTGTATATGAGTAACATTACTAAGTGTGGATGTGTTTTAAAATACTTGGAATATGGACATGTGATCCTTATTTCCAATGGAATGTGACAAGATGAATTGTCATTCCATCCCAAAATAGAAGTATTTTAATGAAGAACATCAAGGAATTAAAAACTCCTTTTGCCCAAATATACAATACTAACAAGATATTTTTTGAAATGCTTAATGCTTGTAAGTGATTGAAATTGGATATACTTTTGATTTGAATTAGTAATTAGTAGTTTGATGAATGATCCACTAGGCTATGTGCTCACCTCTTCCTTTTATTTTTCAAGAATTTGAAATACATGAGCAAGCTTGCTAAGGGATTAGAAACTTTATTTTTAGAAAGCTTCTATATAAGGGCATATTGTTCAAATTTTGAATAAAGACTTCCGTTGAATTTTATTTTTAAATTTTAGAGTTATGTACTCCCCTTTTCATTATTTGAATTTCAAGCATGTATCCCTTTATTTTATTCAATAAATAAAGATTGAAGTTTTTCTTTTATCTCTCTTGTAATACTCTTATTAAATTAGAATTAAATTATTTGGGTTGTGTGCTCATTGAGAAATAATAAAACATGAGATAATAGAAAGGATGCAAGTTGTGTACTTGTAATTGTAACATTAGACCCAACTCGCCTTGTGGTTGAGCTTGAGCCTGTCTTTTGGGGTTGAGGGTGTTACAGGTTTTAATGCTGAAAACACATGCCAAAACTCTCAATTGCCTACAAGACAATAATAAATCCACTCGAGTAGGTGATACTCGACGGTTAAGCATATACTCTTACAATATCATAGGGATATCGCTAGCTCATAGCTCATATATGGCAGCCTCAGATCATTTATAAGAAGCCAATTGATAGATCTGGTCTGACTGTACCCCCGAGTATGACGACCACTCGTCCTCAATGCTCTAAGAGAGCCCAATTAATAGACCTAGCCTAACCGTACCCCTAGGTATGGCAGCCACTCATTCTCAATACTCTACTACATCTAATACCCTAACCCACACCCGAACCTCGATATCCGGTGTACATTTTTCATTTAAATTATATTTAAAGATTACAAATGTATTTAAATATGTAATAACATTTCATTTATGACAGAATAACAAGTTAAGTGATAAATTAAAAAATACTACTCGCAAGGATGCTCAGCTTTTGGTGCTCCTCTAATGACCAGTCACATCCCTCTAATGTTTAATCATGCGGGATCAACTTAGTTTCTTAGTATCTACATAAAACTTGGCTCAAATCTAACTTTATAGTCCTCAGTCAATCAAATGATTGACTTAGTCAATTGTAGTCAACTCCATGTAAACTTGACCTTCGCCAACCTATCTAATCCACATGATCAACGTGATTAACAAGGTCAATTAAGCCTTTAATATTGACTCAAAATACTAAAAATATGTATTGTCGACATGTGTCCCAACTTTGGTACACAATAACTAGCCACTTTTATAAATTTGGTGGTTTAATACATAAATATTATTTCTTATACTACACATTTTTCCAATAAGTATTTCATAATGTTATACAATATTATATAACATTTTTTTATTATTTAACATTAGTTTTCCCTACATACATTTTTTTCTACATTTATTAATTAATCCTCAAATCACATAAATGCGAATTTAATATATCAATTGACTTTCGAAAATTTTAATTTCAGTGTCATTAAGTTCATAATTTCACTCTAGACATTTCAGTACTTGCCAACTAAAATTTTAATATTAATTGGTATACCTCCTATGTGTCGACTTCCAACTACTATATAATTATTTAGGGTCTATGAAGGTATAAATAATGTACATATTTATATTCTACTTATAAATTTAAACATAATGATTTATATGTATATATTATGCAGTTTCATCCTTAAGGAAAATATACCCTAATTTTAGATCGCACAATAAAGTAATGCCTTATATTAAAAATTACACAAGAAAACTTATAAAATACAATTTCTATAACAATTCTAAATTGAAAAGAGATAAAAGTAAATTACTTAAAGTATTGGATCTTGGAAAGTGGACAATTTTTTTTCCTCTTTTCTTTTCATTTTCTTCTCCTTTTCTTTCTCTCTCTCTCTCTCTCTCTCTCTCTCTCTCTCTCTCTTTTCTTTTCTTCATCTTCTCGGATGGAAAGTGAGGAGAGCAGATTGAATGAAAATTGAGGAAATAAGCATCTCATATTGATTTTTGGTGTAGGTCCCACCATAATTAAATGCTATATTATCCTACATATCATCAAATATTAGCTTATCATTTATCTTTTAATAAACTGAAGCATTATCTTACACATTATCCAATATTATCTTATTTTATTTTATTTTTTCAATTATCCATGACTCATCGAGATAATCATCTATTTTTCTAATTAATTTTGTTTTCTTCTGTCCAACAAAGAATGCTTTATCTCTATATCTAATTAATCATTTATCATTATTTTTTTCTTTTGATTTATCCAACTCACTTTATCCCTTATTATTCCATTTATTTATTTCTTTTTCTAACAAAAAATCAGCTCCTCAAAAGTTTGCCCATAATGTGTGTATGTATATGTAATGTATGCAAATATTTATTGTTGCTTAAATGTATTTCATTCATCCTTTTTTCCTAAGCAACTCATTAATCTATCACTTGTATTATTGTTATTATTATTATTTCTATCATTTCCCAATTAATACACACATTAATCAATGCCATTGCTGAAAAATTATGCGTATTAATTTATACAATTCCCATAAAATCATAATTTACATAATTCTCATAAAATCATATATTTGTATTTATAATTCATTAATTGGTACATAAAAATACAAGTCAAACCCATTGACTCAATGTTAGAATACGAGTCATTACATGTTATCTGTATTGTGAATATCATTTCTCCAATATCAATGACAAAGATGAGCTTCAACACCATTAACGTACCCATTATTGAAAAATTGATGGCTTCATTATAAGTGCTTCATCAATGTAATGGGAGACCAACTACAAGGAAGAAAATTTTACGATTATCAATGCATTGGAGAAAATGGTAAAGAGAACATTGTAGATGATAATAGACTAGTAGCAAATATTACATGCTATGATGATTGTGTGTGTTTTTTTTTTTTTTTTTTTTTTTTTTTTTTTTTTTTTTTTTGCAAAGGCGACCACTTCAGCTATTGCAAAATGTGGTAGGGATGGGAGGTTGTTGGCCTCCTAGAAGTCAAAATGTTCACTCAAAACTCATGGAAGTTGGGGTTGGTGAGATTCAGACAAGTAGCTCTAAAAGAACTTTGTGCAGCTGACCTTCAAAATGCATTAAATAAGTAGATGAGACAAAGTGTGATGAAATCATCAATCTATTGGCATGGGACCCCATTTAATCTCACAATCTTGCAGATATACAAGCGACTCAGCCTCACAACCGAATCTCTGATATGAATTGGGAGGAAATGAGCAGAGTTAGTCAATTTGTCAATAATAACCCAAATAATATCATATGTCTGTTGAGTTCGGGGTAACCCTGTCACAAAATCCATAGTAATGTGCTTCCATTTCCACTCAAGAATAACCAAGGGTCGTAGCAAACCACCAGGTCTCTGGTGCTCAGTCTAAATTTGTTGGCACCTGTTCCATCTCTACACAAAGATCGCAACAGCTTGCTTCATCCCTGACAACCAATAAGTACGTCGAACATCATGATACATCTTATTAGTACCTGGATGAACTACATACCTCAAGCGGTGCAAGTTTGCTAATACTCCCTATCTCAGGCGAGGGTCATCTGATACCCATAATCATCCCCTGAACCTCAGTGTACCATCATTATCATTTGACCACTCCACATGAGAAGTGTCATCTGCCCATTCCCAGTACATCACATAATCAACGTAATGAGGTTGTAGTTCCATGATCTCACATCTATGCACTGACTCTAGTCTTGAACAAAGTCTTGTGGATACTCATCACTGTCACATAATCAGTCATCTTCCACTTTTGAGACATATGTCTAATTGCACAAGCTGTCTCAACCCATACTTTTCTCAACGCATCAGCCACTACATTGGCTTTCCCGAAATGGTACTCAATGGTAAAGTCATAATCATTAAGTAGCTCCTTCCATCTCCTCTGCCTCAAGTTCAAATCTCTCTAAGAAAATAAATACTTGAGGCTCTTGTGATTCGAATAAAGCATAAAACGCTCATCGTATAGATAGTGTTGCCAAATCTTGAGCGCAAAACCACTACTTCCAGCTTTAAATCATGGATAGGGCAATTTCTCTTATGCACCTTCAACTGTCGTGAGACATAAGAAATCACCCAGTCTCCCAGCATCAACACACACCCAAGGCCTATCCCACATGCATTTGTATAGATCACCAACTCACAGCCGGGTTCAGGTAGCACAAATACTGGCACGAATGTCAAATCACCCTTTAGCTCAAGAAAGGGCTCTTCACATTTATCCGTCCATACAAATAGCATGTCCTTCTGGGTAAGTTTCGTTATTGGTGCAACACTCCTTGAAAAATTCTGCACAAATCTACGATAATGGCCAGCCAAACCCAGAAAACTATCTCTGTCACTATGGTAGGTCTCGACCAACTAATAATAGTCTCGACCTTAGGTAGATTTATGGAAATAACATCGACACCTACCACTTGGCTTAAAAATCGGACCTCTATCAACCAAAACTTGCGCTTGCTAAACTTAACATACAAGTGATGATCTCGAAGAGTCTGTAGTGCGATCCTTAAATGCTTAGTGTGTTCTTCACTAGTCTTCGAGTAAATAAGAATGTCATCAATAAAGATAATGACAAACAAATCGAGATAGGGATGAAACACTCTCTGCATCAGGTCCATGAACATTATAGGGACATTTGTTACACCAAACGACATGACTAAAAACTCATACGACTCATAATGAGTCGGAAAAGCCTTTGTTGTACATCCTCTTCCCTGACTCTCAGCTGATGGTACCCAAATCTTAGATCTATCTTTGAAAACATAGTGGCATCCTCAAGCCAATCAAACAAGTCATCAATGCGAAGAAGATGATACTTGTTCTTTATTGTCACCTTGTTCAACTGTCAATAGTCGATACACAAACAGAGGCTCCAATCTTTCTTTCTTACAAATATCATTAAAGCACCCCAAGGTGACACATTAGTGGTAATAAAACCCTTACTCATCAATTCCTCTAACTGGACCTTCAATTCTTGCAATTACTTAGGCATCATTAGATAAGGAGGAATTGAAATGGGTTGTGTCCCTAGAATAACCTCAATAATGAAATTGATTTTTCGCTTAGGAGGCAAGCCGGTAATTCCTCAAGAAACACATCAAGAAAATCTCTGACATTAGGAATCTTATGAATACTCACTCGTGAAGGTCCCTCATCTATGGTGGTTAGACCGGCTAGAGTATCGATCTCATTCTGAGTTGTCATTCTACCTTGGGTTCTCAATCTATTAGAGGTACTACCCCAAAAGATAATAATAGGTTGCCTTGGTATTTGAAATACGACCTTCTTGGCAAAACGGTCGATGTGTGCATAGTATGCGGCTAGCCAGTCCATCCCTAGTATAACATCAAACTCTAAGAACCCTAACACCCAAAGGTTGATAATGGTCTCAAAATCTCCTAGTCTCAACACACAACCCTCACAAATTAGGTTAGGGTAAATGTGATCCCTGGATGTAGTACTCAACATGATCCAGGTGGATGACCTAAGAGTTTAAGTTCCAATCTATCTACGACATGTCCAGAGATGAATGATAAGGTAGAGTCAACATTAATCAATAAATATAAGGTAAAATATAAAATAGAAACAATACCTTCTACAATGTCATCATAGCCTCCAGGTCAGGCTGTGTGATGCCTTGTGCTATCCCTTGAGTAATCATAGTGGTGGGTGCACTGGAAGCTGGAACAAGCATAGGGCAGTCATATCGTTTTTGGCCTGGCTAATCACACTGATAACATATCATTTGACGTTCCTACTTAGCCTGATATGTCTAGCTCTGACCATAGCCTCTATGCCTTGAATCTCATCTTCTTCGTTGACCTCTACCTTGGGCCCCATACGAAGTCAGCGGTCGTCCCACCGACTGATATTTCTGAATTGAGGTGGCAGCGATCAAGACTATGGGAGGTGGCTAACTCTGCTCCCCTCTAGATTGTCTTCACAAGTATTTCCTCTTCCTCAGGTATCTAACTGCTCAGGATCCACCATGGTAACCACCCTGCATTAATGATTGGGGTTGTAACCGAGTTTACGATTGTACTATGAAACCCTGTACTATCTGGACCATCGAGAGCTCATCTCTTCCATCAGTCTCAAACTATAACACCTGTCTCTGGATGGTTTCAAGATTAGCCTCAGTAGATATCGATGTGGCCTCCCTAATATTGACTCTCAGCCTGCGATGGAAGAACCCTGCTCTTTCCCTCGGGTTACCCACTAACTCGGGCAAATGAGCCTCCAGGCAAAAAAAAATTTATACATATACTCTTTCACTAACATATCCTCGTGTTGTAGGGTCAAAAACTCCACCTTCTTATGGTCTCTCGCCATCTCAAGAGCATAAGCGCTCAAGAATAATTTTTGAAAATGGCCCCGTGTAGTAATCTATCCCTCTATAGTTTGGGTCGCCTTCCACTAAATTATGGCCTCTTCCTCAATCATTTGTGTAGCAAAAACTACCTAGTTCTCTTTCGACAACTTCAAGTCTTAGCGTTATTCTCAATATTGTGAAGCCAGTTCTCTACTGTGTCTAAACTCAGACCCCATGGAACTCTTTGGGTCTCAAATCCCAAAACCTCTTCAGGAGACGATCATGAGTAGCCTCATTTCCCTGTCTCGTCGGGGCTACCACTTTGGTGTTTTCAAGCTTCTTAGGTACAACTGGTACAAGGGGTGCTACTAGCTCAGCCCTCTATCCCTCAGCTTCAATCTGATCTAGGTTTTTTCTCAATAAAGATGTATGAACCTAATTAGCTTCAGTAGACGCCTTGATCATGGCCTCAAGCCTCTGTATGGGATCTTGCTCGAGTTAAATCAATGGTGGTGGTGGTGGTGGTGGCACAAGCTCTGGGATCCTACATAGTTACCCACATCAAGGAGGCATCATGGTCTGCATAAAACATTAAACTTCCATCATTTCCATAATTTAGCAGACCACAACTTTAAATGATCATAACAAAAGATATCTACACGTTAAGGTAACTATCTCCAAGTAATAGTCTGATCTCTTAGGTTCAAATTTTAAATCTTAAAACTCACTACTTTCCAATGACAGTCAATTTCCCTCATGATATGGCCACTCTCACTCGGTTCCTCTTCCTGTCAATCAGAAGTTAAAAAGTTTTTGTCCAAAATTCTACTATGCTACTTTAAGTCATTTTCTAAGGTTTTTCTAACTTTTGCCATTCCTTTGAGGTTCTTTAGGTTAACACCAATTGTTATTCTTTAATTGGAAACCTTGGGTTCTAATACCAACATTGTTAGGATCTCTTCCCTTGGGAGAAGGACGAACCAATTGGCACAGTATTCTGATGAACTCATTCTCAAATTGAGTTCACCCAAAACAATATTAAGTCTATTCTCAGCATCATACATGTAATATCCCACATCGATCCGAGTCCAGGGGGATTCCTGGGCTAAATGTGTATTTGAGGGTGTCTCATCGTGCCGAGTGCTTTTAGGAGACTCAGGTTCGAGTCTTGCCAAGAACAAAACCCTACACCCAGTCAGTGGTGGCTACAGTGGGGATAATATCAATACATAGTGGGCCTGTGTTGTTACAAATGGTATCAGAGTCGCTCTGTGTGTACTGGAGGGGTGAATCTCAAGGACGAGATTGCTCCTAAGGGGGGTCGATTGTAATATCCCTTATTGGTCTGACTCCAGGGGGATTCTTGGGCTAAATGCGCATTCGAGGGTGTCTCATTATGCCGAGCGCTTTTGGGAGACTCAGGTTCAAGTCTTGCCAAGAACAAAACCCTCCACCTAGTCAGTGGTGGCTAAGGTGGAGACGTGGGCCCGAGTTGTTACAATACATAACACTATCAGAGTAATCATAAGAAATGCAAAAGTTATTAGAACAAATAATTACAGTAAATTTTTTTGAAAGTTAAACAAAAGTCAACTATATATGTAGTCTCCTAAATGTAGCAATAGCGAAAATGTCTAAGTTGAAATATCTGCAATATTTTTCTCACTTCCTACACATCATACTAACTCTCAAAACAATAAACCATGTGAAAAAACTTACCAAATTAAACAAGGTGCATTTTACGCAATGACCACTTTCTTCCCATTGTCCTTAGCAGAAGAAAAACCTAAAATGTTAGAGTAGTGAGTTAATTTTGTCCACAGCGGCTTAGTGAGTAATGTAACCTATTTTATAACTTAAAACAAGAATTCTTGAATAACAACATCATGTATGTATGCACAACAATAATGCGAATGAGTGCAATAGTTAATGAATGCTAAATCCACAATGCAGTAATACATCTTCTATTTGAAAAGGGTTTTAATGCTGAAAGCACATGTCGAAGCCCTCAATAGCCTACAAGATAATAATAAATCTACTCGAGTAGGTGATACTCAACGGTTAGGCATATACTCATATCATATCATAGGGATATCGCCAGCTCATAGCTCATATAGGGCGGCCTCAAATCATTTATAAGAAGGCAATTGATAGATCTGGCCCGACCGTACCCCCGAGTACGACAACCACTCATCCTCAATGCTCTAGGAAATTCTAATTGATAGATCTGGCCTAATCATACCCCTAGGTATGATAGCCACTTGTCCTCAATGCTCTACCACATCTAATACCCTAACCCGCACTTGAACCTGGATATCCGGTGTACATTTTCATTTAAATTACATTTAAAGATTGCAAAATAATTTCAATATGAAATAACATTTCATTTATGACAGAATAACAAGTTAAGTGATAAATTAAAAAACACTACTCACAAGGATGCTTAGCTCTTGGTGCTCCTCTAGTGACTGGTCACATCCCTCTGATGTTTAATCATGCATGATCAACTTAGTTTCTTAGTATCTACATAAAACTTGGCTCAAATCTAACTTTATAGTCTATTGTCAATCAAAGGATTAACTTGGTCAATTGTAATCAACTCTATGTAAACCTGACCCTCTCTAACCTATCTAATCCACATGATCAACATGATTAACAAGGTCAATTAAGCGTTTAATATTGACTCAAAATATTAAAAATATGTATTGACGACATGTATCCCAACTTTGGTACACAATATCTAGCCACTTTTATAAATTTGGTTATTCAATACATAAATATTATTTCTTATATTACACATTTCCCTAATATGTATTTCATAATGTTATACAATAATATATAACATTTTTATATTTTATTTAACATTATTTTGCCCTATATACATTTTTTTTCTATATTTATTAATTAATCCTCAAATCATATAAATGCAAATTTAATGTATCAATTAACCTCCAAAAATCTTAATTTCTGTGTTATTGAGTTCATAATTTTACTCTGGACATTTCAGTATCCGCCAACTAAAATTTTAGTATTAATTGGTATACCTCCTATGTGTCGACTTTTAAATACAATATAATTTTTTAGGGTCCATGAGGGTATAAATAATGTACATATCTATATTTTACTTGTAAATCTGAATACAATGATATATATATATATATATATATATATATATATATATATATATATATATATATATTATGTAGTTTCATCCTTAAGAAAAATATACCCTACTTTTGGGTCGCACAATAAACTAATGCCTTGTATTAAAAATTACACTAAAAAAATTATAAAGCACAATTTCTATAACAATTCTAAACTAAAAAGGGATAAAAGTAAATTACCTAAAGTGTTGGATCTTCGAAAGTGGACAATTTTTTTCCTCTTTTCTTTTCGTTTTCTTCTCGTTTTCTTCTCATTTTCTTCTTTTTCTTTCTTCTCCCTTTTTCTTTCTTTCTTTTCTTCGCTCTCTTTTTTTTCTTCGCTCTCTCTTTTTTTTTTTCTCTTTTCTTCATCTTCTCGGATGGCAAATGAGGAGAGCAAATTGAATGAGAATTGAGGAAATAAGCATCTCATATTGATTTTTGGTGTAGGTCCCACCACAATTAAATGCTACACTATCCTACATATCATCAAATATTAGCTTATCATTTCTCTTTTCATAAAATGAAGCATTGGCTTACACATCATCCAATATTATCTTATTTTATTTTATTTTTTCAATTATCCATGACTCATCGAGATAATCATCTATTTTCCTAATTAATTTTGTTTTCTTTTGTCCAACAAAGCATGCTTTATCTCTTTATCTAATTAATCAATTAGTATTATTTTTTTTCTTTTGATTTATCCAACCCACTTTATCCCTTATTATTCTATTTATTAATTTCTTTTTCTAACAAAAAATCAGCTCCTCAAAAATTTGCCCATAATCATTTAATGCAACATATATATATATATATATATATATATATATATGTAAATGTTTATTTGTTGCTAAAATGTATTTCATTCATCATTTTTTTCCTAAGCAACTCATTAATTTATCACTTGTATTATTATTATTTCTATCATTTTCCAATTAATACACACATTAATCAATGTCATTGCTGAAAAATCACGCGCATTAATTTATAAAATTCCCATAAAATCATAATTTATATAATTCTCATAAAATTATGCATTTTTATTTATAATTCATTAATTAGTACATGAAAATACATGTCAAACCCATTGACTTAATGTCAAAATACGAGTCATTACATGTTATTTGTATTGTGAATACCATTTCTTCAATATCAATGACAAAATGAGCTTCAACACCATTAATGAACCCCTTATTGAAGAATTGATGGCTTCATTAGATGTGCTTCATCAATGTAATGGGAGACCAACTACAAGGAAGAAAATTTTACGATTATCAATGCATTGGAGAAAATAGTAAAGAGAACATTGCAGATGATAATAGACTAGTAGCAAATATTACGTGCTATGTTGTTTGTGTTTTTTTTTGCGAAAGCAACCACTTCAGCTATTGCAAAATGTGGTAGGGATGGGAGTTTGTTGGCCTCCTAGAAGTCAAAATGTTCACTCAAAACTCAAGCAAGTTGGGGTTGGTGAGATTAAGACAAGTAGCTCTGAAAGAACTCTGTGTAGTTGCCCTTCAAAATGCATTAAATGAGTAGATGAGACAAAGTGTGATGAAATCATCAATCTATTGACCTAACCATTTATGGGAATCGTGGCTAATGGAATCAAAAGTGAGCTACTTGCGACATCATAGCAATCTTCAAAAAGACCACAGTCTTGTTCCCACAAGAATGGTGTTCTAAAACAATTCTAACCCTATTCAGCTCATTCATTATATAAGTAAAGTGGTACAAAATTGAAAATAGAGTCCTTCATAAGAACAACGATCCTATTTAAGAACAACGATGACGCAACCATTTGCAAAGCGTTTTAGATCACCTTAACCCAAGCTGCTTAGAAGTGGTATCAAAACTTGGCCCCATAATACATCTCTTCCTTCCAAGAAGTAGCATAAAAGCTCCTGGTGCAATTTCAAAGAATGAGGGAGAGATAATAAGGTTGATAGCATCCTAACGCTTCGATAAAATCTTGGTGAGTCCCTTCTTGAGTTCAAAAGTCGCTTCGAGGCAGTTAAACAACACCTCACATTTTAGTTTAACACCTAAATTAATTTAATCATTGGTAGACATGTACGAATATGTGTCTGTGTGTGTGTATATATATAACAATGTGCATGTATTAAAATGCATGCTACATAAATAATCAAGTAAAGTAAATTATTTATTGAAAAGATTATGACAGGAAAAGTGGAGTTGAATAATAACAATGAAGTGATGACAACGGGCAGTAGCAGATCAAGAAAAGAGTGAGGCTAGAAGAAGAAGGGAACATGGATCACTACCCATTTTCCTTTATCTTGTCTACCACCTTAGAATGGAATGTAATGACTTGTATTCTTTTTGGACATTGAGTTGACGGATTCGACATGTATTTTCATATTTAAAATAATGAATTTTAAATGAAAATGTATGATTTTACAAAAAATTATATAAATGAATGTATGCATTAATTAGAAATACATGGTTTTTTGGATATGGTATTAATTAATGATAGAATAATAAATGCAACAGTTAGTGAGTTGCTTAAGAAAAATGATGATGAACAAAAAGAATTGATCATATATATATATATGTATATATAAAGGGTTGCTCTCTACTTATTCATACTCAACATTTTCTCATTCACCATCCAAGAAAGAAGAAGAAAAGAAAAAGAAGGGAAACTAAGAAGAAGGAAAAAAAAAAAGAAGAAAAATAAGGGAAAAAAGGAGAAGTTGTACACTTTTAAGGATCTGACCCTTTGGGTAATTCATTTTACCTCTTTTCAATTCAGAATTGATATAGAAGTTATGAATATCAATTTTTCTTGAATAAATTCCATAAAATATGTTAGAAAATTTTATAACCCAAGACTAAGGTGTATTTTCACTAGAAGTAAAACTATGTAATATATATCATCGTATTTAGATCAACGAGTAAAACATAGACATATAGTTTATTTATATCCATGTGAACCCTATGAATGTAAATGGTAATTCAAAGTCGACACATAGGGGGTATGTCAATTAGCATTGGAATTTGCTTTAGCGGATACTGAAATGACTAGAATGAAATTCTGAATTCAATGACACTAAAATTAAAATTTTTTGATATCAAAGATATATTAAATTTGTATTTATGCAATTGGAGAAAAATATGTATAGATTAATATATATATATATATATATATATATATATATAATTGATGTTTTATATGAAAAAATGTGTAACACAAGAAATAATAATTTTTTCTATTTATTGTATATTACAACAAATTTGTGAAGAGGTGGCGTAATCTATACCAAAAGCAAAACACGTGTTAATAGTGTTAGCTTTATGTATTTGGGGCTCGATAACGAGAGACACGACCAACAACCGGGAGAGCGTTGGTGGTCAATCTAGTCTGTGAGTAGTAATTTGATTTATTTAATATCTTTTATCCTACTTATAGTTGTTTCATAATTGGATGCTACATGCATTACATACTGCATTGAGATAAGACTGATTTTCAGATGTGCTGACCTAGCCTCAAAAGGATAGGTTCTGCGGTATGAACATTGGATCATGATAGTTCGATGTACAAGTACAGAAGTTTAGATGTGCCAACCTGGCCTCAAGATGAGAGGTTTCGAGGTGCATACATTGAATCTTAATAGTTCTAAGATAGAGCTAATATATGAATCTTTAGATGTGCCAACCTGGCCTAATGATGAGAGGTTCTGAAGTGCAGACATTGGGTCGTAATATTCTGCGATAGAGTGGTACTTTGGTCCACTCTATGGATATATTTAGAGTGGTACATGGCACATTCTACTAGTTCGTGGGTGGCGACTATACCACCTGGTTGGTGGGCCACGATCGTCGATTAATATTGCAGTATGGCCTAGACGATGGTCCCGTCCATACTGAATTGCAGTATGACCAAAGGATCCTTAAAGTGAAAGAAGGGTGCCGAGTTTTAATATTAGACCCTTGAATCATGGCGTACTCCATGGCATATTAGGCTGCTGCATTCTTATATGATGATTTTAGGTGCTATTCATCGCTTTATTTTATTTGAATGCTTGAAATGTTGTCTATTGCGTTGCATGTAGAATGTTAGACTTAAGTAGATAAATCTGTTGCTACTCACTAGAATCATGTGGATATTGAGCTCACTACTCTTAATATTTTCGGTTCGTCCGGTGTGGATAAAGGGAAAGGTGTGTTGATCACGTGATTTTTTCTAGCCTATCTCTAGTAGGTTGTTTTGTTTTGCTATTTTTTGTAATTTAAATCATTAAGTATAAGTTTTGGAAAAAAATGTAAAGTTGAATTGGACTCTATAATTTAATTAATGTTAAAGACTTTTACTTAAATTATTATTGTTGGACTCTGAATACTATAAATATTTTGATGGTAAGGCTTAACAATAGTTGGCAAGTTTGACTGAGGAGTAGATTGTCTGACTATTTTGCCAGTCAAGCCGCCCATATGAGGTTTCAAAAGGGGTCCCAACAATGTTGGTATTAGAGCCCACAAATTTTCCAAAGTTGGAATTAAGCGGGAATATATGAGTCCAAAAGTTTTGCTTTTCAAAACTTATTTTTGAAAATATATTGTAAGTAGTGATAAATAGGCTTTAGGGGTGGTATATTTGCAAGGTTGACATTGACAAATGATTCAATGCAAATTGTAGACTGAGATGCCACATAGACACAGTAGACCACGGCAGGTATCGCAAGATCTTACTCCTCCTCAGGATCTTGTACTGCAACTTATAACACCACCACCTGCCAAGCTTGATATGTATTGACAGCTCGAAGATCTTATCCGGGCCCAAGGGGAGTTGATCCAATCCTCTAGCATTGTAGTACATTAGAGGATTGATGGGGTTGTGGCTAATATGCAACGACCAACACCTCTTTCAGCACCTGCGCCACTTGTAGTTGAGCCAGCTAATAGGGATGATGATGATGAGTCTGAAGAGGAGATTGAGGCTCCTCTAGGCACTGTAGAGAGAGACAGAGGAGAAAAATTTCACATGTGAGATTATTGAAGAAGTTTATGGACCTAAAATCCTAGTCATATTGGGGTGGCATTAATTTAGAGCAAGTAGAGGACTGGCTGCTGAATGTTGAGAAGATAGCCCGATCGATGAAGCTATCTGAAGAGAATCAGGTGTTGTTCTCTGCCTGTACCTTAGAGGGTGATGCCACTAGATGGTGGTTATCAATATTGGCTATTGAGCACCCTTTTGAGACTCAGGCAAGATTTGGAGAGTTATTTTGGAGACTTTTGTTCTTCCTTCTATAAGAGAGCACAGGAAGATGGAGTTTTTGGCCTTGCGACAGGGCAATATGATAGTCCAAGAGTATACTTATTTCATCTAGAGTCTTATGCTCCATGCCTGGTTTCTAATAAGCAAAAAGGGACAAATTCTATCACCGAAGCCTTAATAGTCATATTCGATGGGTGATACATGGTTCTAGTTTAGGGTTGCTAAAGTGCAAAGATCTGATATATAAAGCAGAAAATAAGGATGAGTCAGTACATGTTTAGATTGTTCGAGGCATTACCATGTAGACTTCAACACAGACTCCCAATCACTAAGGACAATAGCAGAAGAATAGGGGTTACAGGAAGAGGAAGTTGGTTATGGGATCGACTAGCATCCCACAGATCTAGTCTACCACGATGATAATGATTGCAGCCACCCTCATTCAGACATTTAAGCCACATGTGATAGTACAACCAGCCAATAGGCGGAAGTCGAGATGGGGGAGGCAGAGGCTTCGAGTATAAGCTACCAACACCAAAAGTATAGACGAGCCAGCCAACACGGATAGGACAAGCTGTACAGAGACAACCTTTCATTTGTTACCATTGTGGACAAGTTGGGCACAAGAGATCGAAGTGTCCTACCTTATCATCCTAGTCGATGGTCCAACAGGGATAGAAAGAGAGAACCTAGGCAATCACACAGCTTGATCCGGAAGCTACCAAGACCCTGATAGAAGGTATTGTCTCTATTTTAGATTCAACTTTATATGTGTTGATTGATGCTGGTTCTACCTTATCATTTATATCTGGACCTACTATTGATAGATTAAAGCTTAGGCCAGTTAGGGCATGTACTTACTTGTATTGGGTACTGCTCCTAGGGAACGTATTTATCCCAATATGATTTGTAAACACTATGTGATTCATGTCGGTGACCTAGAGACAGTGGTAGATATTCAGGTTCTAGAATTTTTGGAGTTTGATGCCATTCTAAGCATGGATTGGCTAGCTGCTTATCATGCTTATGTTGATTGTTATACTAGCATTTAGTATTTCATATGCCCAATCAGTGTGCAGTAGGTATTGCAAGGTAGATGTTTCGAAAAACCTAGCACCCCGGGCGAATTAGCGACACCAGAGGAGATGTGTACCTCGATGAATGTGGTTGTCGCAGCTACTATTAAACCTTCCAAACTGAGACTTGGGGATATTCTTGTGGTATCTGAGTTCCCCGAGGTATTCCCTGATGATCTACTCAGCTTGCCTACTAAGCAATAGATCGATTTTATCATCGAGTTCGTATCGGGGACTAAGCTAATCTCAATTGCCCCTTATTGTATGACACGTAAGGACTTACAAGAGTTGAAGGTTCAACTAGAAGAATTACTAGGTAAAGGTTTTATTCGACCTAGCATATCACCCTAGGGAGCTCCTGTGCTGTTTGTAAGAAAAAAAAGATGGGAGCCTCCACTTGTGCATTGACTATACAGCTGAATAGAATGACTATAAACAATAAATACCCTTTTCCTCAGATTGATGATTTGTTTGATCAACTGAAGGGTGCTAAAGTGTTCTCGAAGATTAATTTGCATTCGGGGTACCATCAACTACATTTTAGAGAGCATGATGTACCAAAGATAGCTTTTCAGACTTGCTATGGGCACTATGAGTTTCTAGTTATGCCATTTGGCATAATAAATGCCCCAGCAATGTTCATGGACTTGATGCAGTAGGTGTTTAGGCCTTATCTTGGTCAGTTTGCAATAATATTCATTGACGACATTCTGATCTACTCGAGGTCTAGAGAAGATAGTGCAGAACATCTTAGAGTAGTCTTACAATGTAATACCCCAAAACCTCACGACTGTGTATACGTCAACTACAAAATATAAAATAAACTAATCAAGAAAATGAATAAACAATATATTTAAATAAATGTTATAAGTACAAATTAATTAAAAATAAATTAGTGTTAAAAGAAATAATGGTGATATGAAAATAATGATAATTTCATTGATGTATATACATTGGTGATAAGATTTTGAGCAAACAAAATATGATATAACAGAAGCGCGCGCACGTGTGTATATATATATATATATATATATATATATATATAGGTGTGTGGCTTGGGAGCAATTGAAAGTAAAGAAAGAGGGGAAAAATAAAAATAATACGATGCTTGCATGGGTATGAAGACTCAAGGGGCATGAAAAGGAAAATGAATGGAATTTATTCTTACACGTGCATGTTGACAACAAAAATATAAAATCAATTAATTAAGAAATAAATAAATGAATTAAAATCATATTTTATTTAAATGTATGTATAAGCTATGGTTTGAGAAATAAAATTAAATATTGGTTGAATGGAAAAAAAAAGAGAAGACGAACCTAGAACCTACTTGAAGAAAATAGAGGAAAGAAGAAGAATCTAGATCATGTTGTGTTGGGTTTTGACACACAAAAGAAGAAGAAGAACACGATTGTGCATTCTAGGGCATGACGAAGAAGAGAAAGAAGAAGAGGTGCTATGATTTGTGAATTGAAAGAGCTGCTGGTGTGATCCGTGCTTAAAGAAGAAGGTTGAGACTATTGCAACAATGATTTGGAATTTCAAGAAGAAGAAAGGACGAACAACAAGAGAGGAATCACATTTTTAGGCTCAAATCTGTGAAAAAAGAGTGATGCCCTAGATTTCAAAAGTTTTTCGCAGCCTTTGAACCTTAGAGATTTAAGGGATTAGAACACCAAAATCTCCATTTTCATTCTCAAACCCAGATCCAAGATGGTGAAGCCCTATATCTGGTTTTGTGCATGCCAACAACCATTATTGCCTTCTCAAACTTCCACCAAACCATCCTAAGCTAGTTTCCAATCATTTCAGTTGAGATGCAAGGGTTTTGGACTGATCTGAACTCTTTCGATTTCTTTTCAAATTCAAATTCGTGAAGAACGAGTTGCGAAGGGATGTTTGAGGGTTTAGATGCTCGAAATTGTTTCGAGCAAGGTGAACACGTTTCTTGCATAGGGCCATGAAGTTTTGTATTTTTGTTGTGTGTATTTTTATGTTAGATGTGTGTTGTTTGGATTTACAAAAAATTGAGGGCATCGAATCTCATTTTGAAGTGGTTCTGAATGAAAAATCATAGCTAAGAGGTTTAATATGTTCATCTCCGGATTTATGAGTTTTGGATAGTTTAAAATTTATTATTTGATTTGTCAAAGATGACGAATGGGGATTGGAAGTCTTATTTTATTCGTAACAAATTTACTTATGAGATGAATGGGTGATTTTGATATGAAAAGAAATACTATCAAAGTAAGAGGATTTGGAGGTTTCGACACTTGAAATGTCATAGAACTTGGGCATCGAACCTCATTTTAGAGGATCCTGGAAATTGAGGTTGAAGGTTGTAAGGTATAAGGGCTTACTTTATTTAATTTTGAGGCTATTATGGATTTGAATAAATTAATTAAATTCTTGGAGATGCAAAATACAGGTTGAATTAATCGAAAAGCTCTAAAGCAGAAAATAGAGAATTTTGGAGCTTTTAGCAAAAAGGTTTGAATTGTAAATTCTTATTTCTCTTTGAAATATTTTATTTATGATGAATAAATTATTTGATGGATGTTGGAATGTTGATATTGAAGTTCAAGGGGTTATGGAGATTCGGAGACAGGAAATTATATTTAATTGGAGTCTAGATGAAAATAGTGTAAATATTGGAATTGTCTTATGTAAGTAGAAAATTATTTAGTTAAGAGTTAAGGAAATTCTTAGAGAGTTTTCAGATTGAAATTTAATTTATTTAAATTGAAGAGGATTGGATTGGAAGTTTCTTATGTGATAATTAGTATTTTGGAGTTTAGTTTAAATTTTTTATATATGGAAACCTTATTTTAATTGGAATGAAATTATTGAATATGAATAAATTATTTTTGGAAATTAAAGTATTGTATTAAAGATAATGTCGAGAGGTTCATAAATATGATATTAGAATTATTTCGAGATCTAACAAAAACAAATATTGTGGAAAAGATTCTAATTTTAATAAAAATAATACTAGAGTCTAAAAGTATCTAAGTTTAGAATTATTTTATTTCATTGTAGATAAGTTAATTGGAACTTAAGGATTTATTATTATTATTAATTTTAATTACAGATTAATAATTTTGGAGCATTAAATCTCTGCAACGTGAAACAAGGAGGATCCAACAATTTTCAGGTGGGTGGGATTTTCTTGCTCACTTGTAGTGTTGAGATTTTAATCTGAAACATGATTATTTGGTAGTTCTAGGATCTGTTATATTCATGTTTTGGTTTTTGTTGGCTTGATTGAATTGAATAAAGATACTAGGTGCCAGATTAATCGCTTTAATGCATTTCATGGATTTCATCTCCATTTTCCATGTATCCATGAATGCTACCATTGTGAATAGTATTGTTGTATGGCATGACTTGATTGATTGAGAACTTCAAGGAAGATAAATGATTTTAAGAATACAATTGTCGATGCGATGTATGTAGCCATTGAGCGCATTGTAGTATCCTTGTAGTGAACAACTGGAGGTGCATCGTGAGTAGCCCTGCTCTGAAGTTGTATTACATAGTGAAGAGTCTTTGAAAATGAATATTGATTATTTAGTATTATTTGTTTCTAAGGTAGTGGATTCCAAGGGTATGGTTGAGCTTAACATACCTGAATGCACCAAATATGGCTGTGTAGTGTAGCTAGACGTTTGTGTATATTATTGATTAATGATTTGATTGATGATTGATGGATGATTGATTAAAGGGCCCCAAGTGTGGCTTTGTAGTGTACTTGAAACTAAACACAATTAGAATTGATTTGTTACTATGTACGGTTGGGGAATCGTAGCATACACCTAATTGCAAGATATGGCTGAGCCTAGCGTATAATTGCATTCTGGAACCACTGGGGATTTTTTAGGAGATTATCTCGTTTGGACTTAGGTCATAACAAACCAATCTATTGTGTAAAACGACAAATGCTTTGAAAGTGCTTGCATGTTTTGGGTTTGATCTTTATAATGCTTGTGATGTTTAGGAATGACCCATTGGGCTTTCGAGCTCACCCAAATTTTATTTTTTGGTACCCACAGGAGAGATTTACACTGATTTATACAAGTCTCAAGGCATAACAGGAAGAACCTTTGAGAGGTTGATTTGATTTTATTTTGGCATGTATTTTGATGTAAATATTGAACCAGGCATGAGCCTATTTAGTTTTAAGAGGTATTTTCACTTTTGAATTCCCATGTTTTAGACTTTGAACAGGAACTGTCATACACTAACTATTTTAAAATGGACATTGATGTTTTAAATTTTGAGATTTGTTTTGCTGCTTATTTTATTTGAATTAATTATTTCATGCATGCATATAGGTTCTCATATAGGTGGGAAACATGAAAGAAAACTTGAAAACTCTTGTTTTTGGGGGATGGTAGCCCGATGTTCCATTCTGGGTAGTCCGGACCTGAGGCCAAGGTGTCACATACAAAATCTGAAAGAACACTGCCTGTATGCAAAGTTGAGTAAGTGTGACTTCTGATTGAGAGAGGTTAAGCTTTTGGGTCATGTGGTTGGAGTTAAGGGTATCTCTATTGATTCAGGCAAGGTCGAAGCGATTGTTGGTTGGCCTAAACCTACCGTAGTGATTGAGATTCGTAGTTTTCTGAGTTTAGTAGGTTACTATCAAATAATTGTATAGAATGTATCCCGCATTGGATCACTAATGATTAAGCTAACCCAGAAGAATGTACTTTTTATATGAAATGATAATTGTGAGCATGCATTTTTGGAGCTTAAATAAAGGTTGACAGTTGCGCCAGTTCTTGTTTTTCCAAAGCCAAGTCAAGAATTGGTGATTTATATTGATGCATTAGGATTAGGCCTTGGTTGTGTGTTGATGCAAAATGACAGGGTAATAGCCTATGCTTCCAGATAGTTAAAAGTTCAGAGAAGAACTACTTTGTCCATGATCTAAAACTAGTAGCTATTGTTTTTGCGCTCAACATTTTGTGGCATTATCTTTATGGTGAACAATTCACACATGCATTTGGATCACAAGAGCCTCAAGTACCTGTTTTCTCATAAAAATCTTAATATGAGGCAAAGGAGGTGGATGGAATTGTTGAAAGATTATGACTTTAGTATTGAATACCATCTTGGAAAGGCTAATGTTGTGGCTGATGCACTTAGTAGGAAATGGGCAAGACCAGCTATATGGCTAGACATATGTCTCTGGAGTAGAGGATGATTGATTTTGTGATAGTGATGAGTATCCATGAGACTTCGACTGATACCAGAGTCAGTGTACAGATGAGAACCCAACCTGTTTTGCTTGTTGAAATCATGGAGATGTAGCCTCGTGATATTGATTATGTGATGTTCGGAGAGTGGGCAGATGATACTTCTCGTGTGGAGCAGTCAGTTGTCACTGATGGTGCACTAAGGTTTAAGGGACGATTATGGGTACTAGCTGACCCTCACCTGAGACAGGGAGTACTAGCAGAGCTGCATCGTTCGAGGTATACCATTCATTTAGCACCAATAAAATGTATAAGGGTGCTCAAAGTAATTATTGGTGGCCGAGATGAAACAAGATATTGTAGAGATGTGACACATACTAGCAAGTTAAGGCTGAGCACCAGAGACCTGGTGGTTTATTTAAGCTTTGGCTATTCCCAAGTGAAAATGGGAGCCAATTGTTGTAGACTTTATGTTGGGTTTACCCCAGACTTAGCGGAGATAAGATGTTATTTGGGTCATTGTAGATAGACTGAATAAGTTTGCTCATTTCCTTTCGATTCATACTAGAGATTCAATTGAGAGGCTGAATCAATTGTATATTTGTGAGATCGTGAGATTACATGGGGTCCCATTGTCCACTGTGTCTGACAGAGATGCCTGGTTTACGTCTCATTTTTAGTAGAGCTTGTAGAGTCAGTTGGAGACTAGGGTAAACTTAAGAACAATATTCTATCTACAGACTGATGGTCAGTCTGAGAGTGTGATCAAAATTTTGGACGATATGCTCTGCACATGTGTCATTGATTTTGGTGGTAGATGGAAAGATCATTTGGCGTTGTATGAGTTTGCATATAATAACAACTACCAGGCAAGTATTGGCATGACACTATTTGAGACATTATATGGTCGGCCTTACCAATTGCCAACTTGTTAGGCTGAGGTTGGTGACACAACATGTAATATCCCAAAATCTAATGAATGCATATAAAATAAACTAATCAAGAAAATAAATAAATGATATTTTTTAAAATAAATGTTATGAGTACAAATTGATTAAAATAAATTAGAATTAGAAGAAATAATGGTTGTATTAAAAAAATATATGTATTATAATAATTATATACCTATATACGAGGCTCGTGAAATAGCATGACAATAAAAGAAGAAAAATATACGAGGTTCGCGCAACAGTAGGAATCAAAAGAAAAATAAAAATAAAAAATAATACGATGTTGGCGTGGGTACAAAGATGTGAGAGGTGCAAAAAATAAAACGAATGGAATTTACACTCAGGCGAACACGTTGCTTCGCAAATAAAAGACAATACAAAATAAATAATTGAATAAGTAGAGAAAGGAAGATTGAAAATAAAACATTTTCATTTTCGTAAAATGAGATTAGTGGAGTGACCCAAAGGAAAATCATAAATGTGTAAATGAAGTTGTGGCTGGATTTTTACAAAGAAAAAAGGAGAAGAACCCAGATTAGCAGTGTTGTGTGGGGACGAGCAAATAAAAGAGAAAACATAAAGAAGAAGAGAATCACAGTTATGTGATTTGGGTGAAGAAGAAAGAAACGCAGCTGAGCTGCGTTCTTGTGTGAGTAATAAAGGAAGAAGAAGAGGGATGAAGCAGCAACCTATTCTGTTGCAATTCACGCGAGGATTAAGAAGACAACAACAACTTTGTGCGTTCTCTACATGAAGAAGAAGAATAGGGTCGTGTGTCTTGTTGTGATTTGTGTGTGAAGAAGAAAATCAAAGCTATAGCTGCTGCTTCTGTGTTTGGACGAAGAAGAAGAGGAGGTAGTAGCTAGTGCGATCTGTGCTTGAAGAAAGTAACCGAAGTTATTGTACTCTTGCTATTGAAGAAGGACAAACAAAGCAAAGGGGTTGTTGTTGTGTGCATTGCTGCTATGCGTAAAGAAGGAGAACGAAGAAGAAAATGCATAGTTGGGCGCGATTCGTGATTTTTGGGCACAAAATGTGAAACAAAAAAGATGATGCCCTAGATTTGGGGTTTTGCATAGAAAAGCTTCAAAAACAAAATCAGAACTTCAATTGTTTGTTTGAGGGACTTTTGAGAAGGTTTTAGATCATAACAGAGATCAGATTTGTGAAAAACACGTTGCGAAGGGGTTTCGACATTAGGAATGCTTGGGAACATGGTAGGTTCGTTTTTTAGGTCTGATGGGTCATTTTGTAGCTCTATTGTTAGTGTTTAAGAGCTTATATGCTGGTTTTGGATATGTAACAAATTTAGGGCATCAACTATCAGTTTTGAAAGAGAACAAAAAGGGATTTGTAGGGATTCAACATTCAAAACATTTCAGGACTTGATCCAAAAGCTAGAAACCTAATTTAAAGGGTTTTGGAATAAAATTTCAGAGGTTGGAAAGGTATGTAAATTTATTTTTCCTTAGTTTTTGAGCTATCATTAGTTCGAATGAATTATTTGAACTATTTGCAATATAAAGAACAGGTTGGAATCTTCGAAAAGCTCTGAAGTAGAAAATAGTGAATTTTGGTGCTTTTATCGAAAAGGTTTGAGTTTTAAATTCTTATTTCTCTTTGAAATATTTTAATTATGATGAATGAAGTATGTGATGGATGTTGAAATGTTGATATCGGAGTTCAGAGGTTATCGAGATTCGAAGATCAGAAATATAATTTAATTGGAGTTTAGATGCAAATAGTAAATGTTGGAATTGTCTTATGTAAGTAAAAAATGATTTAGTTAAGAGTTAAGAAAATTCTTAGAGAGTTTTAAGATTAAAATTTAATTTATTTAAGTTGAAGAGGATTGACTTAAAAGTTTCTTATGGGATAATTAGTATTTTGGAGTTTAGTTCAAATTTTTTGATATGAAAACCTTATTTTAATTGGAATGATATTTACTGAGTATAAATATTTTTTTTTTTGGAAATGAAAGTATTATATTGAAAAAGAAGCTGGAAGGTGTAGTAATCTGAGATCAGAATTATTTTCAGATTTAACAAGAATGAGGATTTTGGGAAAGATTATATTTTATAAAATACATATAAGAATCTAAGGGTATTCAAACTTAGAATTATTTTAATTCTTTACAGGTCGGTTAATTGAAGCTTAAAGATTTATTGTTATTGATGTAAATTACATATTAAATTTCTAAGATCTGTGAAGTGCGACGCGAAGGCGCAAGGAATCTATAGTATAAGGTGGGCGAGGTTTCCTTGCTCACTCGTATTATTTAGATTGTAATATGAAACATGATTGTTTGGTAATTTTAGAATCTCTTATATGCATGTTCTGGTTTTTGTTAACTTGATTGAATTGAATAAAGATACTTGGTGTCGGATTAATTGCTTTTAATGCATTTCATGGATTTCATCTCCATTTTCCATATATCTATGAATTCTTCCATTGTGAGTAGTATGTTATATAGCATGACTTGATGGATTGAGAACTTAAAGGAAGATAAATGATTTTAAGAATACAATTACCAATGCGATGTATGTAGCCACCAAACACATTGTAGTATCCCTGCAATGAATAGCTGGAGGGGTATCGAAGGTAGCTCCACTCTGACACTATATTACTCAATTAAGAGTCTTTGGAAATGAATAATGATTGTTTAGTATTTGTTTCTAAGATAGTGGATTCCAAGGGTATAGCTGAGCTTAGCGTACCTAAATGCAACAGGTTTGGCTGTGCAGTGTACTTAAACATTTGTGTATGTTGTTGATTGATGATTGATTAAAGGGCCCCAAGTATGGTTGTGTAGTATTCTTCAAACTTAATGCAATTAGAATTGATATGTTATTATGTATGGCTAGGGAATTGTAATGTGCACCTAATTGCAAGATATGGCCGAACCTAGTGCATCATGGCATTTTGGAACCTCCAGGGATTACAAGGAGAATATCTCTTTTGGACTTAGGTTACAACAAACCAATCTATTGTATGAAATGACAATGCTTGGAAAGTGCTTGTGTTTTGGATCTAATCTTTATAATGCTTCTGATGTTTGGGAATGATCCACTAGGCTTTCGAGCTCACTTAACTTATCTTTTTCAGGTACCCACAAGAGTCATATGCATTGATTTCACAAGTCTTAAAGCTTTGCATGAAGAACCTCTGGGAGGTTAGCTTTTTGTTTCGAGATGTATTTTGATGTAGTTATTAAACAGGGTAGACACTTATTTTTTGTTGTAACTTATATTTATACCTTTTATTTTTATACTTTGGACTTTGAATAGGACTTCCATATTTTGGATCATATACAGCAGATATCATTTTCAATTATTGAGATGTCTTCCATTACATTATTCTATTTAAATTTTTGCATCATGCATGCATCTAGATTGCATACAGGTAGAAAACAAGAAACAAAGAACGAGGAAATTTGACTACTTCGCTTCGGGGGAAGGTTACCCGTTGATTCATTTCGGGGAGTCTAGACCTGAGGCAGGCGTGGCACAAAGTTGTATCAGAGCAAGTTAGTAGCTCTTTGGGAATGGATTCCAGTTGATATCACAAAGTTAAAGTTGCTATCGAAATCTTGGGAAAACTAGAACATGACTTGTAGAGCCCTAGATTAAAATAGGCGCATAATGGAATCACGTTCGGGCTATGAGGAAATGGCTCTTTAGCGTTATCTCAGGAGTTAAACCAAGTATTACATGATTTTGGAGTTATTGCACGTTTTCACGAAATATGGTTTGATAGGATTTGATTTTTTACTGAAAATAAATTTTCATTTGATTTAATTTTCGAATAACAAAAAATGAAAATGTGTAGGTGTCAATCAGGTGGCTAGAAGTCTTGAAACGATTTAGGTGATGCTAGCGTACCAAAACTCACTAGTTGTAGGTGTGATGCGAGTACAGGTAGGTTTTCCTGATAGTCTGATTTCTTCTTGGTAAAGATGTGCCTAAAGGCGAGGCCTTCCTTGAAAGAAGTACCCTTGATGGTTTGACTACTGTAGAGGCATCCCTATTGGTTGGTGCCTTCTTTGAGAAGAGTGCCCCAATAAATGATCTCTGTAGTGTTACTCCTAAAGGTTGGTGCCCTCTGTTAGGAGGTGTGTGTCCCTAAAGGTTGACCACTATGCAGATATCCCTAAAGGTTGAGGCCCTCCACTAAGAGGTGCTGAAGGTTGATCATTGCGCATACATCCCTGACCCTCTACTGGGAGGTGTGTTGTCCCTGATGGTATGATCCCAACTCCGGGAAGATGTCCTTGAGGGTTAATCCCATTAATATCTACTCGAAAAGGTCCGAATTTGGGAATGGTGGTATCACATAGAAATGGGATTGAGTTGAGTACCAGACCATAGGTCTAGGTAGAGACCGGGTGTTGTCGCAAAGGCACAGTGGGTCATAAAGAAATTAAAAGATTTTAGGGCATAGATCAGAGACTAAAAATATGTATGAATGCACACTTTTTTTTGTTATGACCCGAGTTCGAGAGGAGGTTGTATCTCTGGTCTCTATGTAGGATGGGGTGCATACAGATTTGGGGGTATGAAGGAGTCCTAGATTTAAAGAATGACGGACCCTATTCGGTGAGTGATCGGTTTCTTTAGTTGAACTTGTACGTACTGTGTTGTATTGGAATGGGGCAGTCCAGCTTGGTAGGTCTTGCGTTAACCTTAGAGATCGAGGAACTTGCGCCATTATACTGGGTGTTATGTAATTCTAGGTGGTAGTCTGTGTGAAAGGGCGAGGGTAGGATGGGGTGCTCGAACCTAGAAACACAAATGGAAGCTTGGGGTGTCATTATGCCAGTGTGTATTGTTTGCTTGCTTGTTGGATGAGTGTTTGCAATATATGTAGTACAATTATTTGGAGTATTACCCAAACTCTTGTACCCAGAAACAAAGGAAATGCTGCCAACTTAGAACCATAAACCCCTAGACCACTGAGACAAAGTGAGAACTTAGAAACATGAATCTAGAGTCACAATAGCACAATAAACGTGAAAGGGTATAGGTGGGTAGGAAGCAATGATCATTATTACAAGTCACGATATCCAAAGTTTTAGAAATAAAGCTTGATTTGATTTGGTTATTGAAATTGCCCATTTCAGTAGAATTAAATTATTAGATATTGAAGTATTTTGATTTGTTGATAATGTCAAGCACAAGGGAAGAACTAGAGCCTAGAGATGAGGGCATGCCAATGGCAGAGGCGCCAACACTCAGCAGGGGTGATGCGGATCTCAGAGATCATCACAGAGAATGATAGAGCAGGTAGTAAGAATCTTGCAGTTACTAGTAGCACCACAGCCGCTAGTACCAATACAGTCACAGATGCAGCCACCAGTATAGCCTCAAGCTCACCAGAATGTCATAGTTGTCGCATACGATATCTAGGCTAGAATATCACAATTCCAATATTCAATCACGCCAAAGTTTGAGAACTTGTAGTTCTCCTTAGCATTAACTTGGAAAGAAGGCTACATTCAATCTTCGCACTGAAAATACGACATACATTATTCTAAAATCACTAATGACAATTGAAGACATGATACCTCAAGCTAAAAGGTTGTGACCATTATGGAACACTAGGAAAAATCGAGCTGCATCAGTTCCGAAACCCATGGAACTACTCACTTACGTGAAGGACTTAAAAAAATTAATTGATTCTCAAGGAATGCTTTTAAAGGAGTAACAAATCGACATCATATGTCATTGTAAGATGATGAATCTAATGTGGATTGTCAGATACATCAGGTGTATTCATGAATTGGATGAATAGAGTCTTCGGCTAGATCCTCTACATAGGGTCAATGTGGCACAACAAAGCAAAATGGTCCATTGGAAAGTGTAGATCGACTGACAAAGGTAGTTACTTTCTATCTATTCGATTTACAAACATAATGAGTAAACATAGTTATTTTCTATTTGTTCGATCTATAGACTTAATAACTAAACTAAGGGAGTGGTATATACTAGAAATTGTGAAATATATACCATTTTGGTATTAATTTGGTTCAAATTTCGAGGACGAAATTTCATTTAAGGGGGCTTAAGTTGTAATATTCCGAAATCTCACGAATGCGTACATGTCGACTACCAAATATAAAATAAACTAATCAAGAAAATAAATAAATGATATTTTTATAAATAAATGTTATGAGTACAAATTGATTAAAATAAATTAGTATTAAAAGAAATAATGGTTGTATGAATATATATATATACGAGGCTCACGAAAAAACATGGCAATATAAGAAGAAAAATATACGAGGTTTGCCAAACAGTAGGAATCAAAAGAAAAACAAAAATAAAAAATAATACGATGCTTGCATGGGTATGAAAACGCGAGAGGTGCGAAAAAGAAAATGAATGGAATTTACTCTCACGCGTACACGTCGCTTCACAAATAAAAGACAATACAAAATAAATAATTGAATAAGTAGAGAAAGGAAGATTGAAAATAAAACATTTTGATTTCTGTAAGATGAGATTAGTGGAGCGACCCAAAGGAAAATCATAATATGTGTAAATGAAGTTGTGGCTGGATTTTTAGAAAGAAAGAGGAAGGAGAACCCAGATTGGTGGTGTTGTGTGGGGATGAGCAAAGAAAAGAGAAGACATAAAGAAGAAGAAAATCACAATTGTGCAATTTGGGTGAAGAAAAAAGAAACGTTGCTAAGCTGCATTCTTGTGTGAGTAATAGAGGAAGAAGAAGAGGGATGAAGCAACAATCCATTCTGTTGCGATTTGTGCGAGGAGGAAGAAGACAACAACGTAGAAGAAGAATAGGGTTGTGCATCCTGTTGTGATTCGTGCGTGAAGAAGAAAATCAAGGAAACAGCTGTTGTTGCTGGTGTGTTTGGACAAAAAAGAAGAGGAGGTGGCAGCTAGTGTGATTTATGCTTGAAGAAAGCGATCGAGCTACTATGCATCTTGCTATTGAAGAATAACAAATGAAGCAAAGGGGTTGTTGCTATGTACGTTGTTGTTGTGCATGAAAAAGCAGAACGAAGAAGAAGATGCAGAGTTGGGCATGATTCGTAATTTCTGGGCATAGAACGCGAAACAAAAAAAGATGATGCCCTAGATTTGAGGTTTTGCATATAAAAGCTTCAAAAACAAAATCAGAACTTAAGTTGTTTGTTTGAGGGACTTTCAAGAAGGTTATAAAGCATAAAAGCGATCATATTTGCGAAGAACACGTTGCGAAGGGGTTTCAATGTTAGGAATGCTTTGGAACATGGTAGGTTCATTTTTTAGGTCTAATGGGTGGTTTTGTAGCTCTATTGTTAGTGTTTGAGAAATTGAATGCTAGTTTTGGGTATGTAACAGATTTAGGGCATTAATTATTATTTTCGAAAGGAAACAAAAAGGGATTTGTGGGGATTCAACATTTGAAATGTTTTGGGACTTGATCTGAAAGTTGGAAACCCAATTTAAAGGGTTTTGGAATGAAATTTCAGATGTTGGAAAGGTATGCAAATTTATTTTCTTTAATTTTTGAGCTATTATTAGTTGGAACGAATTATTTGAAGTATTTGGAATATAAAGAACATGCTGGAATCTTTGAAAAGCTCCAAAGCAGAAAATAGTGAATTTTGGAGCTTTTAGCAAAAAGGTTTGAGTTTTAAATTCTTATTTCTTTTTGGAATATTTTAATTGTGATGAATGAAGTATGTCATGGATGTTGAAATGTTGATATCGGAGTTCAGGAGGTTATGGAGATTCAGAGATCGAAAATTAAATTTAATTGGAGTTTAGATGCAAATAGTAAATGTTGGAATTGTCTTATGTAAGTAGAAAATTATTTAGTTAAGAGTTAAGGGAAATTCTTAGAGAGTTTTAAGATTAAAATTTAATTTATGTAAGTTGAAAAGGATTGACTTAGAAGTTTCTTATGGGATAATTAATATTTTGGAGTTTAGTTCAATTTTTATATATGGAAAACTAATTTTAATTGGAATGAAATGTACTAAGTATGAATAATCTTTTTTTTTTTTTGAAATGAAAATATTGTATTGAAGAAGATGCTGGAAGGTGCAGTAGTCCGAGATTAGAATTATTTTAAGATTTGACAAGAATGAGGATTTTGGGAAAGATTATATTTTATAAAATAGATATAAGAATATAAGGGTATTCAAGCTTAGAATCATTTTAATTCTTTATAGGTAGGCTAATTGAAGCTTAAAGATTTATTATAATTAATGTAAATTGCATATTAAATATCTAAGATCTGTGAAGTGCGATGCAGAGACGCAATGTTTCTATAAAATAAGGTGGGCAGGATTTCCTTGCTCACTTGTATTATTTAGATTGAAATATAAAACATGATTGTTTGGTAATTTCAGAATCTCTTGTATGGATGTTCTGGTTTCTGTTAACTTGATTGAGTTGAATAAAGATACTTGGTGCTGGATTAATCACTTTTAATGCATTTCATGGATTTCATCTTCATTTTCCATATATTTATGAATGCTTTCATTGTGAATAGTATGTTGTATAGCATGACTTGATGGATTGAGAACTTAAAGAAAGATAAATGATTTTAAGAATACAATTACCGATGTGATGTATGTAGTCACCAAGTGCATTGTAGTATCCCTGTAGTAAATAACTAGAGGTGTATCATAGGTAGCCCCGCTCTAACACTATATTACTCAGTTAAGAGTCTTTGGAAATGAATAATAATTGTTTAGTATTATTTGTTTATGAGATAGTGGATTTCAAGGGTATGGCTAAGCTTAGCGTACCTGAATGTAATAGATATGGCTGTGTAGTATACCTAAATCTTTATGTATGTTGTTGATTGATGATTGATTGATAATTAATTAAAGGGCCCCAGGTATGACTGTGTAGTATACTTGAAACTTAACACAATTAGAATTAATATGTTATTGTGTATGGATGGGGAATCGTAGCGTGCACCTAATTGCTAGATATGATTGAGCCTAGCGTATTATGGCATTCTGGAATCTTCGGGATTACTAGGAGAATATCTCCTTCGAACTTAGGTTACAACAAACCAATCTATTGTATGAAACAATTAATGCTTGGAAAATGCTTGCACATTTTGGGTCTAATCTTTATAATGCTTTTGATGTTTGGGAATGATACACTGGGTTTTTAAGCTCACTCAATTTTTCTTTTTCAGGTACCCATAGGGGTCATATGCATTGATTTCATAAGTCTTAAAGCTTTGCATAAAGAACCTATGGGAGGTTAACTTTGTTTTGTTTTGGGATGTATTTTGATGTAGTTATTAAACAAGGCATACACCTATTTTTTGTTGTAACTTATATTTCTACCTTTTATTTTTATACTTTGGACTTTGAATAGGACTTCCATATTTTGGATCATATACAATAGATTTCATTTTCAATTATTGAGATGTCTTCCACTACATTATTCTGTTTAAATTGTCACATCATGCATGCATCTAGAGTGCATACAGGTAGAAAACAAGAAACAAAGAACGAGGAAATTTGACTACTCCGACTTTGGGGGAAGATTACCCATTGACTCATTTTGGGGAGTCCAAACTTGAGCTCGGGGTGTCACAAAGTGGTATCAAAGAATAGTTAATAGCTCTTTGCGAATGGATTCGGGTTGATATCACAAAGTTAGAGCTGCTATCAAGCTCTTGGGAAAACTAAAACATGACCTGTAGAACCCTAGATTAAAATAAACGCATAATTGAATCACATTCGAGTTTTGAGGTAATGGTTGTTTAGCGTTATCTCCAGAGTCACTCCAAGTAGATCCACCTACATGAATTATCACCAAGAAGATCTCAAAGAAATGTAAAATTGACAAGTTAGGGACCTCAAAAAATCTCAAGTACTTGCTCCACCCAAAGACAAGCATCAAAGTCTTGCTCGGCCTAAAGACATACTCGAACTCAAGATGAATAGGTGCTCCTAAACATTGTGAGCCACAACCCCATCTTAAACTTGAAATGGCCAAATCCACAATTAAAAATTTCTTAGGCCCTCAAGCTCATGCTTAAACGTAAAGGCAGTCAGGTCATTAACAGAATCCTACCCAACGCCATGGAGGCATCTTAGGCAATAGGCTAATTGCGCAATAAGAAAAAATGTTCAAATCCATGACACTTATTCCACCTCATAACATAAAAGCAATAAAGGAAAAAAAGCAAACAATAGGCAAGATGAGCCGAATGAAAAAAGTATCTTCATTCAAAAAATAGGGTACATTTTTCTTTACAAAAAAAGAGCAAGTACAAAAAAAAGGGAGAGAAAAAGGTTGGATGAATTGACAAGTGAAATATATGAATGAGGGAAGGAGTCAATGTTCATCCTTAGCTTCCAAGCCAAGTACTATAATGTCATCCCCAAGACCAGAATGCATGCCTGCCTTTTGTGCCACCTTTGTTAGGGTCCCTCGTACTCCACTAATATCACCTCCTCCTCTTTGCCTAGTTGCATTATGAAGTTATTGAAGACTTCCATGTCGACCTTGCCCTTGATGAACTTGTCAAAATCCATTTGCATATGAAAACCAACCCAAAGTGTACTTGTTCCAAGCAACGAAGAGAGTGCCTCTGCCGACTTGAATTTCCCAACCCCGCGTAACTCACAAACTTAATTTTGGGCTGATGAGTAGAGCTCAACACGTTCAGCTCAGATGCCTCACTCCTTACTCACTCATGGCTATGACAAGGTAGAGCTCAGCTTGTGCTAACTCTTTCTGTATGTGATCCACTGCCTTCTCCAATTTCTTATTCTTTTTTTCAAGCTTCTCTTTATCAGCTTGGAGGGAATCAAGGATCTCATCCACCTTCTAAAAGAAAAAGAAACATTGCGGCGACCTATAAAAGAAAAAAAATTAGGCCAAGAAGATGGATAAGGAAATACATGGGGAAATAGCTAAAATAGCTAAAAATACTTTTATTCTATTCCTAAAGATAGCAAAGTAGTTGTGAAAAAGGAAAAATTCAACTTAAAAGATGACGAACAAGAATGCATAATTTTTTTGAAACTTGGATAAAAATGCTTGAATGGGGGCAATATTTAGAAGAAATGACCCATGCTTGTACAAATCCTAAAACTAATTGACAACCATTATGGAATTGCCATCACTACTAATTTGGAGGTGTATCAACGAATGAGTAAGCTTACACCTAACAAGCTTAGGGCCATAGGCTTGAGGATAAATGTTATACCATCTGCTCATTCGCCTAAAAAAGGTTGAGCCGAGCAGAAATAGTTTCAACCTTTGTTTGGGTGGAGAAGATTCCATACATGAAACTCACAAAAAACATACCGCCAACTTGGTCTAAACAAGAAGTGCCCAACAAGAACACTAAGCTTAGTCATCCACCAAGGATGAACAAAGGAGACAAAACTAAAAATCACATGACCGTAGCTCAATCAAATGAAGCTTGAAATACAAGTCGAGTCGAGCAAAGCAAAACTAAGCCATAATTTGAACCATTGGGTTGAGCAGAATTCATCCAAGCCAAAGCAAATACAAAGAACAAAAAATATGCAAAAGACCTATTACTGTTAACCTAACCTTATTAATGTAGACTGAGTAGAGCTCAACAATGGTGAGCTCATACCTAAGGATGAGCAAGGAAAGGTGGGTTCATACCCAAAGATAAGTAGAGATCAACTAAGATAACCTCATACCTTGGGATACGTAGTGAACAACTAAGGTGACCTCATACCCAAGGATGGGCAAAGATCAATTAATGTGCGCTTATGTCGAGGGATGAGCAAAAATCAACTAAGGTGAGTTCATGTCTAGTGATGAGTAGAGATCAACTAAGATGACCTGATACCCAGGGCTAAGTAGAGCTCAACTAAGTGGAGCTCGTACCTAGGGTCAAGCAGAGCTTTAGTTAGAGACGAGCGTGCAACACCTAAGATTATACCAAGGATGAGCACAAGATACTTGAGTTCATCGAGGATGAGCACACAATACTCAAACCCATACCAAGGATGAGCACACAACACTCAAGCTCATATTAGTGATGAGCACATGACACTCGGAGCCTATACCAAGGATGAGCACGCAACATCTGAACTCTTACTAGGGATGCACACACGACACTTGAGCTCATACTAGGGATGAACACACATCGCCCGAGCGTATACTAAAGATGAGTACATGACACACGTATTGTCAATTCAACCAATTTCCTTATGAAAGCTCACCTTGGTAGCTAAAACCTCTCCCCACAACTGAGTTGAGCTCACCATCAAACCATAACATGATGTACTTCGAGATTTTAGCCTACAAATTCAAAAACTATCCATACTAGAGAAGTTTAGCAAAATTTTCCTAAAAGGGGGTAATTCTTGGTCATTTATAATCTTACAATAACAAGTTTCTAATCCAACAAGTCTATGTTGTGCATATAAATGCACTTCTCGTGAATAGAATGGCACATGATTTTAACTTTTATATGTTCATTGTATGCTATTTAAATTTTTTTCTTTCAATAAAAAAAAAGATTTTTCCCAGTTTTTTTCTCGAATTTTAAGTGTGATTATCATTTCTATTCATCTAAAATCAATTTTTTCATCTTGTTCCCATTTTTGCTCACTTTTTTTTTCTACTTTAGCTTTTGTTGGTCAATACATTAAAAGTCATAAATGTACTATTATCAAATCGCAAAATAAATCATAAAATTAAAACAAAGAAAGGAATTTAATATAAATTCTAGACAAATGTTTAATAGTTGCAAGCTTATGAAGCTATTGATGTATAATTTTAACTATTTTAAACTCTCTCTATATTAATAAATTATAACAGCTGATTTAAATACAAAATGAGCAAATTAAAAAATATATATAATTGAATTATAGGGATTTTTTTTTACTTAAAGCAAGTAGATGAATGGGGGAATTTGTCGGTAAATAAAAATAAAAAATAATTTAAACATAATTAAAAAAAAAGACGGAAGCTGAATAATTCGTTGATCACGACATCATTTTTTAACAATTTTTTTTTCAAAATTATAGTCCTCACGGATGCAAACGTATCTTACAAAGAGATAGTGGATCCAATAATGCGGTCGGCCATGCGCAAGTGTCTTTCAAAGAGATAATGGATCCAATAATGCTGTCTTCCCATGTGATAAAAGCTGATGCAGACTTAAAGCATGGAACAATAATGGAGCACCCGTGATTCTCTTTTGAAAAGTAACAAAAGTTGATGTGCTACTTTTACTGTAGAGGCGGGACCCACTATGCATTGATGTCTTCAGTCATAATCACAGTTGGCTTGGATCACGTCTTCAGGAAAATCATTATACCAAGTTGGAGGAGAATCTGGTGGAGAGTCTTTATCAGAGGCTTGTCTCTTTTTGCTAGTGGAGGCTTGCTCAGTAATAGAATTATCATCCAACTGGCTATCTTGATAAGGATCTTCAGCAGAGATATCATAGATTATGTCGGACATTTCTTTTGGGCTAATTGATGGATCATGAGATGGGCTTGGAATATTATGGAGGCTTTCTTCATGAAATGGGGCAAGGAGCTGGAAACGAGTGGTTAAAAGGTTTTCCTCCCAGAATTCATGTGGGCCAAAAATGGT
>JAJIYU010000350.1:0-56179 GCA_030144865.1 Tinospora cordifolia
ATTTTCACTATATCTCTAATTTATTTTATTTTTCATGTGCCAACCCACCATTTGCACCCAAAATTTCTTAAAATCTTTGAAATTAATTTATTTGACTTATTTTATTTATTTAAAATTTGTTTTGACAAAATTCTGGGGTATTACACCCTTAGCCACAGTCGCAACAGCAAGCTGTATCATAGATTCAGCAATCACACAGAAGTGGGTCTGGGGGTCATCGAGGTCATGGTTATTTTCAGAGGCAAAGGAAGAGGAAGTATTATGAGGCATAGTCGAGCGACACTCCTAGCTAGACTGTCACCTAGGCAGTGGTACTTGCAGCCACTCCCATGTAGGCACACCAACCAACAGAGTACATTTTGTGGGGCCTGAGGTAGAGGTCGTGGACAGAGTTAGAGCTATTAGGGAGGACAGAGGCCACCACTTATGTGCTATCAGTGTGGACAGATTGGCTGCATACCATGCATATGTTGACTGCTTTGCTAAGAGGGTTGTGTTTTAGATTCCAGGCCAACCCACTCTTGTCTTCCAAGGTAGAGCTTCTGATAGGCAGAGTACTTAGGGTCGATTGGTGATGCAGCATGAGATTAATACTCTAGCTGGTTTGACAACCATAGATGAAACACTGCACGACCATTTATTGATGATATCTTAGTTGTCAAAGATTTCCCTGACGTGTTCCTTGAGGATCGGTCTGGCTTGCCCCCTAAGCGGGAGATCGATTTTATTATTGAGATCATTCCAAGAACACAACTTGTATCGATTCCTCCTTACCGCACGACACCTAAGGAATTGCAAGAATTGAAGGTCCAACTGGAGGAGCAGTTGAGTAAGGGCTTTATTTCCCCCAGTGTGTCACCTTGGGGCGCTCTGGTATTGTTTGTGAAGAAGAAAGACAGGAGCCTTTGCCTATGTATTGACTACCGGCAGCTAAACAAGGTGATGACTAAGAACAAGTATCCCTTCCCACGTATCGATGACTTATTTGACTAGCTTAGAGGTGCCAAGGTGTTTTCGAAGATTGATCTGAGATCTGGGTACATCAGCTGTGAGTTAGGGAGGAAAATGTGCTGAAGACTGCCTTCCGCACTAGATATGGACATTATGAGTTCTTGGTCATGCTGTTTAGCATGACTAATGCCCCAACTATGTTTACGAACTTCATGCAGAGGGTGTTTTGACCATACATCAACACTTTTGGAATCATTTTCATCGATGAAATCTTAATCTATTTGAGGTCTCACGAGGAGCATGCCCAACACTTGAGGATTGCATTGCAGACTTTGAGAGAGCAAAGATTATATGCTAAGTTTAGCAAGTACGAGTTTTGGCTATCAGACGTCTGATTTTTGGGTTATGTGGTTAGAGTTGAGGGTATTTCTGTGGACCTTACTAAGGTCGAACCAATATCAGTTGGCTGAGACCTACCATAGTGACTGAGATTCGTGGCTTCTTGGGTTTAGCAGGCTATTATCGTCGTTTCATCTAGAACTTCTTCAGGATTGCTGCTTCGATGATGAAGCTAACCAAGAAGGATGCCCCTTTTGTATGAACTAATAGGTGTGAGGATGCTTTTCTTGAGCTTAAGCGAAGATTGACATCAGCTTTAGTACTAGTGTTGCCAGAGCCCAGCCGAGAGCTGCCATATATACTAATGCATCACAGATAGGCTTGGGCTGTGTATTGCTGCAGGATGACAAGTTTGTAGATTTTACCTCTCGACAGTTGAAGGATCATGAGAGGAACTACCCTGTACATGATTTAGAGATGGTAGCGGTAGTATTCGCACTTAAGATCTGGGAGCATTGCTTTTATGGCTAGAGCTTTATGCTCTATTCAAATCATAAGAGCTTCAGATATTTGTTCTCGCATAAGGATCTGAACATAAAGCAGAGGCGATAGATGGAGCTGTTGAAGGATTATGATTTCACTATTGAGTACCACCTAGGGACAACTAATGTAATGGCTGATGCTTTAAGTAGGAAATCGGTCGAGATTGTAAACATGGCAAAACATATGTCCCATGAGTGGATGATGCTTGATTTTGCTTTGATTTTGAGTATCCATGAGTCATCTACTGAGGCCATAATCAGTGCACGGATTTCAGCCCAACCAGTCCAGATTCAGGAGATCACAGAGGAACAACCTCATGATGGAGACTATGATATGTTCAGGGCTTGGGTAGATGACGCTTCTCGAGGAGAGTGGTCACTAGATTCATAGGGTGAACTGAGGTTCAGGGGACAACTATGGGTACTAGACGATGCTAGCCTAAGACGTAGTGTGCTCGATGAGCTACACCGATCGAGATATGTTGTTCATCTAGGCACCAATAAGATGTACCAAGATGTTAAACAAAAATATTGGCAGCCCGGGATGAAACAAGAAATAGCAGTCTTCATTTAGAGATGTGATACGTGCCAGCAGGTCAAGGTTAGACCCGGTGGATCCTTACGGCCCTTGTCTATATTGAAGTGGAAGTGGGAGCACATCACTATAGACTTCGTTATAGGACTATCCCGTACACAGTGGAGATAAGATGCTATTTGGGTAGTTGTAGACTGTTTGACGAAGTCTGCCGACTTTCTTCCTATGCATACCAAGGATTCAATGGAGCAATTGAGCCAAATTTGTACCAGAGAAATTATGAGGCTCCATGGGGTTCCCCTATCCATTGTGTCTGACAGAGATGCAAGGTTCACGTCCTGATTTTGGCAGGTATTGCAGACTCAGTTGGGGACGAGGGTGAATCTTAGTATAACATTCCATCCACAGACTGATGGCCAGTCAAAGCGTGTAATCCAAATCCTTGAGGAGATGCTGCAGTCTTTTATTTTGGATTTTGGTGATAGTTGGGAGGATCATTTGGCTTTATGTGAGTTTGCTTATAACAACAGCTACCAGTCGAGCATTGGATAGGGTCGTTTGAAGCGTTGTATGGTCGACCATGCAGGTCTCTCGTCTGTTGGGCCTAGATAGGTGATAGAACAGTTTAGGCCCTACCTTCATATAAGAGCAGAATGAGAAGATATAGAGGATTATACATAATACAAAGGCCGCTTAGGACCGACAGAAGAGTTATGTAGATAACAGCAGAAGGGTCCTTGAGTTTAATGTTGGTGACCACGTCATCCTCTGCAATTTGCCTCACAAGGGGCAAACACGATTCGAGATTTCAGGAAAGCTCGCACTGAGATATATTGGGCCTTTTAAGATGCTTGAGAGGATAGGCCCCGTCGCTTATCCGCTAGTGTTACCGCCACAACTATTGGCTGTGCATAATGTATTTCATATGTCTATGCTAAGGAAATATCACCCTGATCCCTCGCATGTTACTGATTGGAGCCATATTGAGCTACGAGAGGACTATACATTTGATGAGATGCCTATGACAATCATAAATCGAGCTATGAAGAGGTTGCGCAACAAAGAGATACCGATGGTATGAGTGCGTTGGCAGTTCTATGGTGCTGAGCAGGATACATGGGAGACCGAGGATTTCATAAGCAGCCACTACCCTAAGTTGACGAGTGTTGCTCCTTGACTTGTATTATCTGCATCGAGGACAAAATTTCTTATAAGGAGGGGAGGTTGTGACGACCCATGTTTTGATACACAAACAATTTCGCGAATTACTTGATAACTAAGGTTCCTGAGCCCACTATACTCAACCGTCCCATACCAGCGAGCATAGAGAAATCCATTCTGCCAGAGTTACCGATCATTTACCACATATGGTCCATCATTCTCTGAGTCCAAGCTTCCTCCATAACCCAAAATTCTTATGCATCCCATACTACATAGAAATAAAAAATGATAGAAGTTTCTCAGCCTCGTGTCTTGATCAAACAATTTTCTGTTTTCACACAAGTTTCAGTCTCTAGCCTATGTCCTAGAGTTTTATACTTTTGATCTGCTGTGCCACTCATGGCTACACCTGTTTCTACCTAAGGTCTTTTCTCTGGACCTAGGGTGCGATTCTGGTTGATTTACAACCTCTGTCTGGCTAAGATACCATCTTTGACATCTTTTTTGACTTCTAATCAGTTCCTTGCCCTAATTTTCCACCTTCTAATTTTCTTTTATCGAAAATAAGAATGTTCTTCAACTTCGACTGCTCATTTAAGCTAGTGGGACAACCTCCAGATTGGGCGACGAGACGGAAGTCTGCTTAGTAATCACGCTTTCTAGGGCGGTATAACCCATCTCCCTTTCAATGTTTAACTTTACTCGGGATAAGACTTACCCATTATCAGCTCAACTTGTAGTCTTTGTATCCAAACAAAACATTTCAAAACATATATTTCCTTTTTGAAAACACTTTCTAAAACATTCATCAATTTCAAAAATAGAAGGTAGGGCATTCTAAATTCAATTCAATTCAAGGTGAAACCCTAAGTTTGAGTTTCTCATTCTAGTCCAGTGTTTCTAATAACTGAGCTTTGATACGACACTTGGTATCAGAGGAAACTTTCTGTTATTGGCCTAGCAACTAATGCCTAGGCTCTGATATCACAATTGGTATCAGAGGAAACTTTCTGTTCTTAGCCTAGCAACTAATGCCTAGGCTCTGATACCACCATTGTAACATCCCAATCCCCATATCTTTAAGCAGTGTACATGACCACCATTCTCTTGATAGTGGAATTAACCAAATGGTAGGTTGGTCTGGTGTTACTTTACAAGTGACACTCAGTTGTTTTCTTTTCAATATCTCATGCCTTTGTATAAAAATTCAAGAATTATAAAATTTTCAATTTAATAAAATCAAGACAAATTAAAAGAGGTAAAGAAATTTAAACTATTTTATTCATAATAGAAAAAATTAAAAGCACTGGACCTTTCAAAAAAAAACTAATTGTTACGGCGAAAGACTTCAAAATACTTTTTAGTAGATAAGCATAATTACTTTGGGCGACATGCCCTAAAAATTAAAAAAATGTAATAAGGTGGAAACTATCTAAGAACTACCCATATTCAACTACTCCATAGGTTTCATGTTCTTAAAAAATAAGAAAGGAATGAGTGAGCACATAACCCAGTGGATCCTTTTCAAACAACCATATTTCATATTCAAACTCATAACAAAATTATAATTCAAACACTTGCAATCATTAGGCGTTTCAAACAACAATTTGTTCAAGTCGAGTCTTAGACCAAAAGGGCCTTTAATCCCTTGATGCTCTTAACTAAGTAAACAGGGCCCACTCGGCATCAACCCGTTAGTGGCATGTGTCGCCATCAACCTGTTACACGTGGTGACCCACTAGGTAATGTGGTACACGACCCTCAAGTACTTAAGTCTAGAAACCATATGACCTAACTCATATGAAAAGAACATCCATAATGTCGCCTTGACCACTATGATGGTACGTGGTTATCATCTCCATTATCTCAGCTTAATTCTCCTATCATGATCTCATAAAATAAATTTCAGAATATGAAATCAAACTAAAATTCAGAATATACACGGTCAATTCATGAAACACTCATAAAACATGCATCATACTTTAATTTAAAAGCCTAAGCATGATACTAACATGCCATGGATGATATGATTGCTCAAACATGAATCAAAACTGAAATAAACTTTTAAAATTCTAGAACTAAAATTGAAAATCTTTGAATTTAGTGAAAAACACACAAACAATGAGCATGCCATGAATTTAAATAAGAACAGAAGGGTGTTCTAGAAATCATTTCCACCTTGTGACGCTTTCTTCAGAAATTTCGGTAGCAATTCCCCCACGTACTAGTGCCAATGAAGATCGCCCAACTTAATTCCCCAATTCGAGAGAAGAACTTCTTACACACAAGTAAGAGGAAGGAAAGATGAGAGAAGGTGCCAAGAAGAAGGCTTAGAGGAAATTTCAACTTTTATTTTTGGAATGAGGGAATTGAAAGCCTAGGGGGTTTATATAGGTTTTCAAAGGGAGAAAAATAGAAAGTTTTGAGTTTTTCTTGGAGTAAGACACCTAAACTCTCCACAATTTCGTACTTTCTAATTTTTAATGGATAATAAGTATTTTCAGATTTTTGTTCAAAATTTAAAAATCAATTATCTGTATTTATCTCGAATTTTTCGATAATTTTTGCAATTTTTTTTCATATTTTGTAATTCAACTTTATTTTGGTTCCTAGGATATTCCTCGAGACATGCATACGATTTGATCGGAGGGCTGCGATTGACGCGCGCTAGAGTGCACGATCCGTTCTGCGGCTTGGATCGTGGCCATCCGATTTTCTTCGATCATTTCTGTTCGTTGGATCCTCGTTATTCGGTGCGTTCGTGCATTAGTGCGGATCATCCTGCGACCGTCAAATTGTGAGATCAGATCTAGATCCACGGTTTGCAGCCGTTGGATGTGTTTTAAGTTTATTTTTTTGTTTGTTTAGTCGAATTTCTTGCTTTCTTTTTGGATTTTTTACAAATCTTGATCCCAATTGACTTTCTAATCCTGTTTTCATAAAAAATTGCGCGTATCGTTGTATTTTTGGCTATGATATCCCATGTTATGCATTATATTCATATATTTTCTTCTAAAAATACATTAAATTGATTTTATTCCTTATTTGGCTAAACTGAGACTTACCAAAATTTTCATCCCTCAATACCGTATAATTTTCTAAGTAAAAACTCAAATTTCATATGAACTTTTTGAGATATTACAAAGAAGTACCAAGTAACGTGGCAAGGAACCAAATGGAAAATATGCCGATAGAGGTCACAAGGAGGGTTATGGAATAGATCATGAGGGCACTACCTCAGATGATGCCTCAGGTGGCACTGCAGTCGAAGGTCTAGGCACCTATCCCGATGCAGTAGCCAGTGCATGTACCAGTGCCCAAGGTTCCAACTTGTCAGTAGGTACAAGAGAATCTAGAAGACAGTGAGCATAAAAAGATGTTGCTAGAGTTAAAGAAGCTTCAACCGTTACAATTTGATGGTACTACTGATAGCTTGACAACTGACCATTGGTACCAGGAATTAGAAAAACACCTGGACGTATTGATAGTAACGGGTTTTAATAGGGTGGCTTTGGCTACCAATCAATTCAAGGGACTAGCTAGAAGCTAGCAACAGATGGTAAAGGCAGACCCGAATATCAATGTTAGCGAGATGAACTGGGAAGAGTTCAAGGAGATATTTTATGAGAAGTTCTTCCTTGAAGCAACACTAACGAAGATGGAGGAGGACTTCATTAGGCTAAACCAGATGTATATGGCGGTGGCCAAGTATGAGGGCAAGTTTACTGAATTGGCCAAGTTCTCACCTAAAACTAATTAGGGAATACGAACAAGAGGCAAAGAGATGGCAATGAACATTAGAGACCTCAGAAGAGACAAAATTTCAACTAACAAAATGGTGGAAGTAGGGCAGCCCAGGCCCTATAGCAAGTAAGGCCAAACAAAAAAGAAAAAAAGGAGCAAGCAAGACATCGAGGGTTATGTTATTATTGCAACCAACCAGGATATCTGGCAAGGTTCTGTCTTGCTAAAGTTTAGGCTCCACAATAACAACATCAAAGAGGAGGACAGAATAGACGTCCTCAACAGCAACACCCTTGACCAAACAACAATCATTGGCAGAACCAAAACCAGGGCTGTGGGTAAAACGAGGTCAGAGTGTTTGCAATTGCTGAGGAACAAGTCCTCATGGTGGAAGGTACATTCTTATTATTTAATGTTGTTGTGAAAATGTTGTTTGATTTGGGTGTTAAAAAATCCTTTGTTTCGGAAGAAATGGTTAATAGGTTGTAACTAATAACAAAAACCTCGCCTATAACCTTAAATGTATCCACACTCATAGGAACTATTATCATTGTAAAAAGAATATGTACATGTGATCTTAGATTTGGGGATAAGCTAATTTCAACCAATCTCCGGGTACTTCCATTCTACGGGTATGATGTGATATTGGGAATTAAGTGGTTATATCGGTATCAGGTGCAAATCAATTGCCTAAGAGAAGAGTGATGATAACATAGCCCTCAGGAGAAACCTTTAATATCAATGGTGATATTTATAGGTTGCCTAGAGCCCAATGATGGCCATGTTAAATTGCTTAAGGCAGAAGGATGACCTCGAGAAACTCTTAGAGGAGGACTTCGAAGGACAAAAAGAGATCAAAAGCCTAGAAGTAGTTTGAGACTATGAAGATGTGTTTCTTGATGACTTACTTGGACTACCACCAACTAGAAGCATAAAGTTCAAGATTGAACTCCAACCTGGATCCAATCCCATAGCTATACCTCAATATCATGTGGCATTAGTGGAATTAATCGTGTTAAAGGCTCAATTAGATGAGCTTCGGGATAAAGGATTCATCAGACCAAGTAAATCACCTTGGGGAGCTTTAATGCTGTTTATGAAAAAGAAAGATAGATCTATGAGACTCTGTGTTGACTATCGAAAGTTAAATCAAGTGACCGTAAAGAACAAATACCCTTTACTAAGGATAGATGACCTATTTGATCAATTGAGAGGAGGCACTCATTTCTCAAAAATTGATCTTAGCTCAGGGTATCATCAGTTGAGAATCCGTGAATAGACATTCATAAGACAACCTTTCGAACCAATATGAACACTTCGAGGTATAGTGATGCCCTTTGGTTTAACCAATGCCCTAGCAACATTCATGGATTTGATGAACCGAGTATTTAGGCAATACCTTGACCAATTTGTCGTGGTATTCATTGATGACATCCTAATATACTCCAAGTACATAAAAGAACACCTAGAACACCTGAGGATCGTGTTAGAAACACTCAGAAGACACCAAATATATGCCAAATATAACAATTGTGAATTCTAAATGAAGGCAGTCAAATTTTTTGGTCATGTAGTATCTGCGAAAGGTGTCTCTATAGATCCTAGAAAGGTAGAAGCTGTCATAGATTGGAAACAACCTAAGATGGTCACTGAGATCCGAAGCTTCTTGGACCTAGCTTGATACTATAGAAGATTCATACAAAACTTTTCCAAATTAGGGCGACCCGTGACCAGACTGACCAAAAAAGAAGTTATGTTCATTTGCGATGAAAAGTGTAAACAATCATTCCAAGAGTTGAAGAGGAGATTGACTTTGGCCCCTATCTTAGTCGCTCTGACTGATGGCATCACAAATGTTCTGTACATAGATGCTTTATGGAACGGATTGGGTGCAATTTTAATGCTAGAAGAAAAGGTTGTTGCCTATGCCTCACGACAACTAAAGACCAATGAATGAAACTACCCAACACATGACTTAGAATTAGCAACCATAGTGTTTGCTTTGAAGATATGGAGGCATTGCCTGTATGGTGAGAATTCGACCTATTTTTAGATCACAAAGTCTGAAATACATCTATAACCTGAAGGAATTGAACCTCAAGCAATGTAGGTGGATGGAATTCCTCAAAGACTACGATTTTCAACTCCATTAACATCTAGGAAAAACCAACGTAGTAGCAAATGCCCTCAGTATGAAATTCAACAAATAGGAAGAGGAAAAGGGTCAGATGCACCAACTAATTGAAAACTTCAGGATGGGCATGACATCAAATGAAGAATGAACCTATCTATACAATATGACTTGTCAACTAGATCATCTACATCAAGTCAGGGAAGATCAAAAGCAAGACAAATGGCTCACGAGGTTGATTGAAGAATTCAACGAAGTAAGCATACCGACTTTAGAATGGATACCGAAGGTTCCTTAAGGCTAGAAGAAAGAATTTGCATATTGTAAAATGAACATAGTAGGCAAACCATTCTAGACGAAGCCTATCAAACAAAGTACATGATGCATCTAGCAGGAGATAAGATGTATCAAAATCTTTGAAAGACCTATTGGTGGAGGGGCATGAAGAAAGCTATAGCTAATTACGTCTCTAAGTGCCTAACCTGTCAACACGTAAAGACAAAACATTGAAAGCCCTTTGGATTGTTACAACTACTTTCGATCCTAGAATGGAAGTGGGATAATATCGCCATGGATTTTCTTAGCGTGTTACCCAAGAATCAGAAAAGGGAAGATACTGTTTGGGTGATTATGGATCATCTCATTAAAGTGGCGTATTTCTTGTCTATTAGATCCACAGACCAAGTTAGTAAACTAGGTGAACTCTATGTAAGAGATATGTACACCTTCATGGGGTACCTAAGACAATAGTGTCAGATCGAGACTCTCGTTTCACTTCATAATTTTTGAAGAGTCTATAGAAGGAACTAGGGACTACGCTCACCATGAATACGACTTTTCACCCTTAGATGGATGGCCAGTTTGAGGGAGTTATCCAGATGCTGGAAGACATGCTGAGGTCTTGCGCCTTTAACTTCAAATGGAATTGGAGTAAGTACCTACACCTGGCGAAGTTTGCCTATAACAACAATTATCAGGCAAGTATAACGATGGTTCTGTATGAAGCCCTCTATAGGAGGCCCTACAGATCACGAACCTATTGGACTGAACTTGAGGACCATGTTCTCACTGGATCAGTTCTCATAGAAGAAATGAACAATAAGGTGAAACAAATTCAGAAAAGGTTGGCCACGACATAAAGCAGACAGAAGAGTTATGCTGATAAAAGAAGACGTCCATTAGAATTGCAACCATGCAATAAGGTATTTCTAAGAATCAGTCCTTAGAAGGGATTTGGAGTCAAGGGAAAACTAGCACCAAGATCATTGGACCCTTTAGGATACTTAAAAAGATCGACGAATGTGCTTACGAGTTGGAATTGCCAAACTGAATGTCCTTAGTACACAACATTTTTCATGTGTCAATGCTAAAGAAATACGAACTTGATCCATCCCACATAATCCATTGGGAAGAAGTGGACATCCACGACGATGCCATGCATGAAGAAGCTATGGTTAGGATTATCGACTGCAAGGTGTAGAGCCTGAGAACTAAAGACATCCCATTAGTCAAAGTTCTTTGAAAATGCAATGGAATAGAAGATGCCACTAGAAATTGGAAAGTGAAATACAGAATAAGTACCTAGACGTTTTCACTAGAAATGCTCAACCAAATGACACTCGAGTAGCCTAGTGGTAAATTTCGAGGACGAAATCTCTTTTGGGGGGGGGGGGGGTTGAATGTAATACCTTAAAAGATTTGTACAAAATTCCATGAACGAAATAAAACAATTCGACTTTGAGAAATTTTCATATTCAAAAATGAATAATATATGTATACATGTATGTGTTAAATACGTGGTGCAATAACATATGAAATATTAGATGAATATAATATATAATATTATATAATATGTGTGTTAATATAATATTATATATTTTATAGTTATAATATATTATATAGTATAGTATGTGTAATGATATGTATATGTGTACAAAATCATTATTTTAGATATGTATATGTATGTAAGTATATATATATACACATACACACACACACAAAATATTAGAAAAAAATCGCGCAAGTTCGTGAATTTGCCATTTGTGAAAAAAACAAACAAGAAAAAAAAATTCACGTAAAACACAAATTCGGCAAATTCGTTGAATTCAAGTTTTGACATACAAGTCAAGGTAGGCAAGACTAAAAAATTTTTTTGATTGCATGATTGTGATCCGTGCACACTGAAAAACTGAGTTTGGTGATTATTGACTGCATGATTCAAGGAATGTATGGGCTGAAATTGCACAAAAAAGGAAATTTTCCAAATTAGAAAGGCAAAAGAATGATGAAATCAACCCCTAAACGCTCTATATAAACCCTCCTACCCTTATCATTCCATTCATCTGAGAGCAAACGCCGATTAAGATCCTACTTGCTTTCTCTTTGCCTCCTTCTTAGCATTTCTAGTCCCTTTTCTTTTTTGAGTTGCTCTAAACAGCCAGCGGAGTAGTAAGGGAGAAAGATTTAAGGAAGGTTAAGAAAGAAGCAATCCTAAGGTAAAATGATTTTCACCTTTAATTTATTATTTTGATTCAAATAAGGCTTGCTTGTGTGTTTAGATTTTTAATATTATATGCCATACAAAATATGCATGCTTAGGTTTATTTTATGTATAACCTATAATAAAATGTTACCCTACTAAAATGTTTACATATTATCAATTATTTAAATGTTATGCTTTTACATTTAACATAAGAATAAATAAAGACCTTAACCACGTACAAGCATGGGGTCGAAATTGCACCATGAGCATTCCAAGTAGGAGTTGTGAGGTAATAGAGGGTTCAGAATCCATTCTACCTCATTCTAATGGGTCTGAGTTTAGTATAGGAACTCTTTTCCTAGGGTTGAAATGCTTGTGGGGGGGGGGGGGGGATGTCCTTTTGGTATTTAATGACAATAGAAACAATAAATTGGTTGAATCATTTAATTCCTTGTAAGTGCTTGTTATGCATGTTTTATTTTGTCAAAATAATGAATTAAATATTTGGGATGATTCACTGAGCTTTATAGCTCACCCCTTATTTTTAATATTTCAGGTATTTATTTAAACTCATTGTAAGGAATGTGGGCCCAAATCTGTTATTTTGTTTCATAGTAATGAAGGTTGAATTATCATTCTTAAATTTTTTTTTAAATAATAAAGGATTTATTTTATTCCATGGCATCACAAATTTTCATGAATTATTTTGTATGTAGATTAATATGCACAAGATATCTCATGGATGTGGGAATTAGAATAGAATAAAGATAATGTAACATGGGCCCACCTCCTGGGCTATCCAAAAATATTAAATAAGAAAAATATACTATCAGATGATGTGGGCCTGGGCATGGGAGGCGAGGTGTTACACCTACAATTTAATAAACTCTCAAAAAAAAAATAATCTTAGTGTCTTTCATAAGGTCTTGATATCTCAATTTCCTGAAAGATTAGAAAGAAGGGATGAGCTTAAGCCCCAATGGATCATTGCAAATATTTAAATCATTATTTTAACAAATAAAACAAACTTGTCAAGCACTTTCAACTATTATGTAATTCAAAAAGTTCATTATTTTTAGTTGTAATTAAGATTAAAAGGGATTAACCTCTGTGTTTTAGATATAAGGAGAGAGATCATTCTTAAAACTCAAACCCTTCTTTATGAAGTCGGTCACTCTTGAAAACTCAGTTCACTCTGAAGTCAATCCTAACACTCAATTTTAAGTTAAAGGTTCGACATGGTTGGAACACACATAGAAATTCTTCCTCGTGTGGGTACATGGTTAGAATCTCAAATAATCTTTTATTAAGAGTGAAAACATAACATTCATGTAAATAAACTAAACTTAAACAATAGTTAAACATGCGAGCATAGTAACAACATAGCATGAATTATATCATCACATAACATACATATTTATTATTAATGTAAGTATAAGCATTTATATTCTACATGGCATGTGAAATAACTGATCATGCATATTTGGAATATCGCATACATGCAAACCTTATTTAAATCAAAATAATAAAGTCACAGTTAAAATTCATCTTCACCTTAAATAACAAAATCTTCTTGAACCTTTAGTTGAATCCCCTTTAGATGTCCCCAATTGCTAGCATAGAAATTTATGCAGCACTTCGTCATAACTACTCCAAATGTTGTTTAGAATAACTAAAAAAAAGAGGGATGCTAAGAGGGAGGCAGAGAGAGCAAGAAGGAACTTGTTTAGTTCTTGCTGGGGTGTAAAAAAATGGGAGCTCAGGCAATGTTTATATAGAGTTCAAGTAGGTGAGAATTGACAAGTTAAAGGTTTTCCTAGCACAAGAAACTTGCTATTTCTTTAATCTTGCACACAAGAATTAGTAACTTAGGGTATATTTTGGGGGTTTTCCAAAGTGTTTCTCACGCATTTTTTTTTGGATTTTTCATTGTGTTACCACGGTAGGGTACTATAGTAACAGTTCAGATGATTTTTTTTTCGTGCAACTAAATTTTTTTCAAAAAATTGACCGTGTTATCACTACTGCGCTAATGCGGTGGACATATGTATATGTATGTATGTATTTATTTATTTATTTATTTATTTATTTATACTTTACTACCTTAGGACAATTAGAGTTATTGTCGCCGTTTACTGGGGCTTCTATTCAAAGCTTATAACACTTCTCCTTCTAACCTTCTAGCACTAGGTAGGTGTCAGACTCTATAAATCATGTTACCACTTAGCAAAGTCATGTGCTTTTAATAAAAAATTTCTATCCCTTGGTATGTGTTGTTTTCCTAATCAAAAGATAGAAGATCATCCCTCCTCCTAAAGTTACAAGGTCATTTTGCGTAGTTCCTTTGACATTGTTCTCTCGAGCGCCCTAGTATACTCTACTTGTTTATCAGTGTTGGTTTGGGGTATGGTCAGTTCACCCGGAGGATCGCCCTCCCAATTCGAATTTTTTTTCCTAGAAGTTTCCACCTTGTTGACAATGACAATAGTCGTGACTATAAATAGACTCGCTATATATGCATATTTTGCACCAAAATTTTTGCAAATTCCCTTCAATTAATTTCATTTTTCAGTTTGACTACTATATAAATAATCTTGTATTCCAAAAAATTTCATAAAATTTCCAAGGATCAATTCTTCCTTATTTAACTTATTTAATCAGATTTTGTATAAAATTTTAGGATATTACCACCTATCCTCCTTAGAAGAAATTTCATCATCGAAATTTGCGCTAATTCCCTTTGGCGTCATTCAGTTAAGTACTTCTAGTAAAAAAGTCTGTGTACTTAGTCATCATCTCACTTTTCAGCTCCCAAGTGGCCTCTTCTACTCCATGATGTTTACAAAAAACTTTGACCAAGGGAATGTCCTTCGTTCTCATGCTTCACACCTTGCAATTGAAGATCCTAACTGTCGCTTCTTCATAAGTAGCATCGTCTTAGATGTTTACCTCCCCCCAATGGTTTATGTGAGAGGGATTGAGTTCATATTTCCTCAACATCGACATACAGAACACATTGTGTATTGAGAATATTTAGTTTGGTAGGTATAACTCGTAGGCGCATTCTCTAATGTTTCTAAGTATCTCAAACGGACTAATGAATTTGGACGATAGCTTCCCTTTATATCTGAATCTCTTAATAGCTTTTTGAGGGTTTATCCTCAAGAACACTCTATCATTTGCTTAAAATTTTAGCAGTCTCCTCCTCTTGTTCGCATAACTCTCTTGTCTACTCTGCATTGTGGGCAATCTCTTCTGTATCTATTTGACTTTGTTATTCATCTCTTCTACCAAGTTGGGCTTAGTAAGCACGTGATCCTCAAGTTTAGACCAACAGGTTGGTGATCTACAAGACCTCTCACAGAGAGCTTCATATGGTGTCGTCTTTATACTCTCCTAATAATTGTTGTTATAGGTAAATTCTACCAAGTGTAGGTGCTTACTCTAGTTTTTCTTCAAATCAAGGACACAAGACCTCATCATGTCTTCTAGTATCTAAATAACTTTCTTAGACTGGCCATCAGTTTGAGGATTGAAAGTGGTGCTCATGGTGAGTCTAGTGCCCAACTCCTTTTGTATACTCTGCCAGAACTGTAGAGTCTCTATTAGATACTATCTCCATAGGTACACTATGAAGTCTTACTATCTCTTTCATATAGAGTTCTCCCAACTTACTGTCTTGGGCTTGGATCTAATGGCAAGAAATGAGCCACTTTAGCGAGACAATCCACAATCACCCATACAATATCTTCTCCTTTTTGGTTTCGAGGTAATCTGCTGACAAAGTTCATGACGATGTTATCCTACTTTCATTCAGAGATAGGAAGTGGTTGTAACATTTCTGAGGGCTTTCGATGTTCTACCTGTACCTTCTAACAGGTTAAGTACTTGGAGACATACTTAGCCACATCTCTCTTAAGGCTTTAGATAGAGGTTTGCATACTTTAAACAAAAATCGAACTGAAAACAAATAATTACTTAGTTTTAAACTATATCAAATAAGATTCAAGGATAGTAAATATCATGTATTCACCTTTAATCTTTATTTCAATTAACCTAATTCTTATTTTTTGTAGGTTATATAACACTAATCATTAAAACCCTCTTTCGAGGCGCTTGAATACCAGTTAGTATCATCCTTAATACCCCCTCTCAAGGCGTATAGTTAACAAACTAATGCAATGAACATAAAATTCATGTGCAACCTCTTATAACATCAACAACCTCTCGGTCAATTGATCCTTCTAGGTTTATACTTTGATTATCCAATTGTTAAAACTCTCTCTCGAGTTAGTTCAACAATCTAAAATTAATTTATAGATGGCCAGTCAATAAAAAACATTAAGAACATAGAATATAAAACAATACCTCGAAATACATTAATCAAAATAAAAATCAAAGGTTCTTACTATCTAAATTATATCCTAGAAATCAAAATAACTTAGCTAGACATCATATGTAGTTCACAACACAAAGAATTAAACAAATCAATGATCATACTCTATAGCTTGGACCTTATTCTTCACCTTTCTCCTTTTTTCTACTCTCTTTATCTTCTCTTGCTGTCAATGACAATTAAAACCAACAAAAGGAATTTTTTTAGACCCTAATACAATGACTTATTTATATGGATCCACTTAAAGCTCGTAATACACAACTTAAAAGCCAAAAAAAATTGATCCTAATTGCACTATCATGGTAGCTTCACTCGTTTCTCAATCTCATCCAAAAACCACGAATTTTGGCCATCTTTGCCGCATTATCATAGTACAGAACCGCAGTATCATCGCTCTACTTTTCTTCCTGCAAAATTTCATGCTCAATCACGTCTTTGGCTGGTTCCCCACACTACCATGGTAGTGTATCTTGCATTTGCTTTTTGTGTTGTTTCCTTTGAGTTTTGGTACATTCCTTCGAGTGTTTGGTCATATCCTTCTTGTATCTTGCACGTATGTCCCATTCTACGTAATCTAAATTGCACAAACTATAGAAAACCTTCCTCAAACATTAAATACAAATATAAACACATGAAAACCATATTGAGATTCTTTAATCGTATAAATAATATTCAATACTAATGTAAATGATCAAGCATCTAATTATAAATAAATGTGTCCTATTTCCTACCTAAACCCATTCAAAACATATATAATATATATATAAATATGTTAGTCTGCAATGCAACTAATAATCGATCCTTAGGATATTGTATGAGAATACGCCTAACTATCTGGCAGCCCACTCAAGGAGATTTCTTATTACCTTGGAGGCTAGTGAGAGCCCCGACACGTATTTTCATCATTAAAACCATTTTCAAAATAAAAGGTGCATGATTGCATTATGGATTGAAAATTCGTTAACTGTTGCATTAACTTGCATAATATTATTGTTTATGCATACATAATATTATTTAATGGAATTCTTATTATTCATTGAGCTTGCTATGGACAAATTAGGCTCACTACTCTAACATTTTAAGTCTTTCTACCATGGATAAGGGGAAGAAGGTGGTCATAGCGTATCATCATGCTCTCCTTTATGTTAGTAGGTTTCTTTACGCCATTCACTATTTTTAGAGTTAGAACAAAATATAGGGGTGAGGAGAACATTGTAAATATTTGACTTAGACATTCCCACTACTGCTACATTTGGTTGACTATAAATAACCTTATTTGGTTTAACTTTAATTTTTGCTGCATTTATAGGTTTAGTTACTTCTGCATATCTTATGATTGCTCTGATGGCGTTGTGAATGAGGTTTAATAGTGTTCTTGCGAGCTTGGCTTACAAGTGAGAACTGTGCCGGTTGACTTGTCCTTCACCCTAAGGAAGGGTCTCGACAGTCTTGGTAGCAAAAACTAAGGTTCCAATTAAGGAATAACAATTGTTGTTAACATAGGAAACCTCAGAGTTATAACAAAAGTTAGGAAAACCCTTGGAATGACTTAGAGTAGTATAGTGAAATTATGGACAAAAAACATTCTAACTTTTGATTGATAGGAAGTGGAACTAAGTTAGAGCGATCATATCCTGATGAGAATCAGACTATCATTGGGTATTATGAGTTTTTAAGACTTAAAGAACTTCCAACTCATGGATTAAACTATCATTTAGAAATAGTCACCTTAACGTATAGTTATTCCTCGTTATAAGTACCTATAGTTATGGTCTACTTAATCTTGGAAATGACGGACGCTTAATGTATTATGCAAGCCACAATGCCTCCTTGACGTGGGAGACCACATAGGGCTCTAGAGCTGGTGACACCACCACCACCACCACCTCCAATTTAGCTCGAATAGGACCCCATAAAATTGCTCAAGGCTATGATTAGAGCATCTGCCGAGGCTACTCACGCCCAGATAGACTTATTGAGAGAGAAACTTGACTAGATTGAGGCTGAGAGACAGATGGCTTAGCTTGTAGCACCGCCCACACCAGTTATGCCCAAGATTACAGTAGATGAGAGGGTTGTAGTTCGTTCAGAGGTAGCCTCGATGAGACAGGGAGACGAGTTTGCTCATGATCGTCTCTTGAAGGGTTTCTTGGACTTGAGACCCAAGGAGTTTCATGGGGGTCTAAGTTTAGATCTAGTGGAAAATTGACTTCTCAATGTTGAGAAGAATGCAGAGACATTGAGATTATCCAAGGAGAACTAGGTTCTCTTTGCTATGCATATGCTAGAGGATGAGGCTTCAACTTGGTGGAAGGCAATCCTAACCATTGATTACTTCATGTTGAAAGTAGTTTTTGAGTGCTTACGCCCCTGAGACAAAGAGAGAGCGTAAGAAGGTGGAATTTTCGACCTTACGGCAGGAAGACATGTCAGTGAGAGAGTATACCCATAGATTTTTTTTTACTGGAGGCTTATGCACCCGAGTTTGTGGGCAACTTGAGGGAGAGGGTAGGATTCTTCTGTCTTGGATTGAGGCCTAATATCAAGTAGGTGACATCGACACCTAGTGAAGCTCCCTTTGAGACCATATAGAGGTAATCACTATAGTTTGAGACAGATGGTAGAGATGAACATTTGATGGTTTAGACAACAGGTGCAACCATAGTCACATATTCAGGGAGTTATCATGGTGGGTCCTGACCAGATAGATATCAGAAGACGAGGAAGTATTCGAGGGGATAGTCTAAAGGGATGCAGAGTTAGTTGACTAATACATCCACGCTCACTGCCAACCAAGTACAAACTTATTAGTCGGTGGAATAAGCATTGACAGGGTATGGGGGTCGAGGTGGAGGTAGAGGCAGAGGTAGAGATTGAGGACACAAAGGCTAAAGCTAGGGCTAGACCTATCAAGTTGAGTAGAGGTGTCCGATTACATGTTTTCAATGTGGTTAGCTAGGCCACAAGCGATATGACTGCTCTATGCTTGCCCTAGCTTCTAGTATACCCACCATTGTTGCTCGAGAAAGAGCACAGACCATCACTTAGCTAGACTCTGAGGCAACAAAGACTTTAGTGGAGGGTAACATTCTCCTTTTTGATACATCTATATATGTGCATGCTGGTTCTAAATTATCTTTTATTTCTGAAAATGTTGTAGATAGATTGAGACTTAGACCTCTTAGGGCACCCACTTGGCTCATGTTGAGTACTGCAACTTGGGAACGCATTTACCCCAACCTAACTTGTGAGGGTTGGTTGAGGTTGGGCGACTTTGAGACTGTCATTGACCTCCAGGTTTTAGAGTTTGATGTTATACTCGGGATGGATTGGCTAGTCGTTTACCTTGTACATATCGATTATTTTGCCAAGAGGGTGGTGTTTTGGATTTTAGGGTAGCCTGTTATCATCTTTTAGGGTATTACTTCTGATAAATCAGGAACCCGAGGTAGGATGGCAACACAGTATGAGATTGATACTCTAGCTAGTTTAATCACCATAGATGAGGGACCTTCACAATTGAGTAATGATGAGATTCCTATTGCCATAGATTTCCTTGAGGATTTACCTGATTTGCCTCCAAAACAAAAAATCGATTTCATCATTAAGGTTATTCCAGGGACACAACCCATTTTGATCCCTCATTATCAAATGGCGCCTAAGGAATTACAAGAATATAAGGTCCAACTTGAGGAGTTGATGAGAAAAATGTTTTATTACCCCCAGTGTGTCACCTTGGGGTGCTCCAGTGTTGTTTGTGAAAAGGAAAGATGAGAACCTTCATTTGTGTATCGACTATCGGTAGTTGAACAAGGTGAAAATAAAGAACAAGTAACCTCTTCTATACATCGATGACTTGTTTGACTAGTTCAGAGGTGCCATTATGTTTTTGAAGATTGATTTAATATATGGGTACCATTAGTTGAGAGTTAGGGGAGAGGATGTATCGAAGACGACCTTTCGGACTCGCTATGGGCACTATGAGTTTGTAGTTATATCATTTGGTGTGATAAATGCCCCAGTGATATTCAAGAACCTAATCAAAGAGTGTTTCATCCCTATCTTGACTATTTCATCATCATCTTTATTGATGACATCCTTATTTACTCGAAGACTAGGGAGAAACACGCTGCGGATTTGAAGATCGCACTACAGACTCTTTAAGATCATCGCTTGTATGTTATGTTTAACAAGTGCGAGTTCTAGTTAAGAGAGGTCCAATTTTTAGGCCATGTAGTAGGAGTCGAGGGTATTTTTGTTGATCTGGCTAAGGTCTAGGCTATTATTAGTTAGTCGCGATCTACCATAATAATAGAGATTCGTAGCTTCTTGGGTTTGGCAGGCTATTATCATAGATTTGTGTAGAATTTCTCAAGCATTGTTGCACCCATGACAAAACTTACCTAGAAGGACATGCCTTTTGTATGGACAGATAAGTGTGAGAAAGCCTTTCTTGAGTTGAAACATCATTTGACATCTGTGCCAATACTTGCACTACTTGAACCAAACCGTGAATTGGTGATCTATAAAAATGCATTCAAGACAAGCCTTTGGTTTGTGTTGATGTATGGTGAATGGGTAATTTCTTGTGCCTCATGCTAGTTGAAAGTACACGAGAGAAATTTCCCTATCTATGATTTAGAACTGCCAGTAATGGTATTTGTGCTCAAGATTTGGTGACATTATCTGTATGGTGAAAATTCACGCTTTATTTAGATCATAAAAGCCTTAAGTATTTGTTTTCTCAGAAAGAGTTGAAAATAAGGCAGAGGAGATGTGTAACACCCCAACCCCTAGAGACAAGTTTAAGCTCCACCAAAAGGTGGGTTGGGTCTAATGTTACATTTACAAGTACACAACTTGCATCTCTATTCCTTTATTTAAACACTTATAAAAACGTTCATGGATACATCACAATGTATTAAATTTCAATTCAATAAGGTTATACAATTAGATAAAGGAATACTTCAAACTCTTTATTTATTCAAATAAAATAAAGAAAGTTACTTTCTTAAATCAAAACTTGAATACATAACTTTTAAAACTTAAATAAAATTCAACGGAAGTCTTAAATTCAAAATTCACTGAGTTCACTATGCAAATGAAAATTCAAATCTTTGCCAATTGTTCTGATTTTTGGATATGTCATTAATTTTGTTAGTTCATGTCATTTCATTTTGTTTCGAGTCATTTTGATCCTCCAAAGTACCCTAAATGACAATTCTTTCTAATTTGGACCCCCTGAAGGGCGTTTGGCAAATGAAAACCTTAACCTTGACCAATTGTTCTAATTTTTTGATATGTTGTCTCCTTAGTTGGTTCATGTCACCTTACTTTATTTCAAATTGTTTTGGGTCCCTAAGGGGCACTAAATGAGAGTTTTGAAAACTAACCAAATTTAGCCTTGAAATGAGCTCAATTTCATTTTGCACCCTAATTTCACTAAATAAATAATGAATTTCATTTAATTTGATAATAGAGGATTTAGGGTATTACAACCTACCCTCCTTAGAAAAATTTTTTCCTCAAAATTTGTACATAACTAAGGATTTTTAGTGAATAGATGTGGATACTTGGTCTTCATCTCACTTTTGATTTCCTAGGTAGCTTCTTCCACCCTGTGATGTTTCCACAGTACCTTCACTAACGGGATATCCTTTGTTTGTAGACTACGTACTTTATGGTTGAGGATTTTAATTGTTTTTTTCTCATAAGTAGCATCATCTTGAATATTCACTTCCTTCCAGTGGATGATGCGAGAGGGGTCAGTTTTGTACTTTCTCCCATTTCCTTTAATGTCTAAGACACAAGAGCTCAACATAGCCTCTAGTGTCTGGGTAACTCTCTCAGACTTACTGACTTAATCTGGATTTGGTTAGAAAAAAAATAGCCACTTTAGTTAGAAGATCTGCCATTACCCATATAGCGTTTTCTTCCTTAGTCTTAGGGTATCCTCAGCATCTAACCTAAGGTCAGTATGCTTATCTTATTCAATTTCTTCTATTAGGCTTGTGAGCCATTCATTTTGCATTTGTTCACCCCCGATCTGATTCAATGAGTAAGACATGTTATAGAAATAGGCTCATTTTTCATTTATGGTCATACCCAGCCTAAAGTTCTTCAATCTATTTGAAAGTCAAAGTTTCTTTGTCATACCCCACCTCCATCTCAGTGGATTCAACCACATGGCAGGCCTCGGGTTATTACTAACACTTTCTATTCCCATACTTTCTATTTTGAACCTTCAAAATGTAACAACAAGGATTCTTAAGGGAATAAACTTCATTTATTGAAAAGGATTAGGGAAAAAACCTTGTCAAAGCTTAAATCCCATAAATGCTAACATATAACAATTTTAAATAAAGGGTTAATCAAGTTCTCCTAATTTTTTTTTTATATATTAGGGTCTCCAGGCGAGGTTTTGATATTCTTGAGCTTCAACAGCAAACATTTGGGCTTGGTTCTACCCACGACCCTGATTCTGCCCTTGGTTGGCATTTTGTTATTGTTGTCTGTCCTGAGAACGATCAATCTAACCTCTTCCCCAAAAATTTTGTGGTCGAGGAGCCTGGGCGGGTGTAGTTGGGCAGTTTTTTGCTACATGACCCTTCTACCTACACACTAGCACAGTCCCTGCTTCCTTACCTGTTCTTTTAGTTCATCTTTATTTTGCCCCTATTTCTAGGTCTGTGTGCCTTCCTACCACTCTTATTCTTTTTCTAGGCATTTGGGTTCTCTATTTTATTACTAGGCTTCTTGTTCTTTCCTCTCAACCTTTGTTCTAAGTTGAGTTCATACCCTAGGATCCCTATATGTCTTTAAACTTAGAGTCATAATCACTTTTAGAATCTCAATCTTGAGATCCTGAGCAAACCAATTAGCTTTCATTCTTTCTTCTTAGATGAGTTCTCGAGAGAACTTATCCAATTCAGTAAACATTCTCTCATACTCAGCTATAGTCAAGTCCTTCTGATTCAACCTGATGAAGTCCTCTTGAACTTCCACAGTGTCGTCTCTGGAAAAAACCTTTCGTGCAATACCTCCTTAAACTCTTCCTGGCTCATCTTTTTAACGTTAATCTTTATTTCAACAAACATTTGTCCTATCATGACTCTAGATTCAGTTTCTAGGTTATCAATCTGTTCAGTGGCCTAAAAGTTTTTCTTCTAGGTTCTTTTCATGCATGGGTACAAGATTTGGTCTCAAAGCAAATAAACAGTAAAAAATGCATATCACACAATCATACAATCAAGCTAGCACAACAAGGTTCCAAGCTTCCACCTGAGCTTTCAGGTTCAAGTGTCCCATACCACTCTACCCCTTCCACTTAGGCTTCCACCCAAAACAGAGCCGCACCTAAACAATTTTGCAAATTGCTCGATAACTAAGGTTCCCGAGCCCATTATACTCCACCGTCCCATACCAATGAGCATAGAGAAACCCGTTTTGCCAGAGTTATTGACCATTTACCACACATGGTCCATTATTCTCCAAGTCTAGGCTTCCTCTATATCCCTGAATTTCTATGCATCCCATACTACATAGAAACCAAAAGATACAAAAGCTTTTCGGTTCCATGTCCTGATCAAACGATTTTCTATTTTCAAACAAGTTTCAGTCTCTAAATTGTGTTGTAGAGATTTATGCTTTTGATCCACTGTGCCACCCATGGCTACCCGCATGTGTCTACCTAAGGTCAATCCCCTAGACCCATGGTTTCAAACTGATTGACTCACAACCTCTATCTAGTCAAGACACCACCTTTGGCATCTTTTTTGACTTCTAAACAATTTCTTGCCCTAATTTTTCACCTTTTAATTTTCTTTCATAGAAAGTAAGGGTATTCTTCAACTCAGATCACTCGTATAAGCTGGTGGGACAACCTCCAGATTGGGCGGCGAAACTGAAGTCTGCTTAGCAACCGCACTTTTTAGAAGAGGATAACCCACTTCCCTTTTAATGTTTAGCTTTACTTGGGACAAAACTTATCCACTATCAGCTCAACTTGTAGTCTTTGTATCCAAACAAAACATTTCAAAAATATATACTTCCTTTTTGAAAACACTTTCTAAAACGTTTCTCAATTTCAAAAATAGAAGGTAGGGCATTCAAAATTCAATTCTATTCAAAGTGAAACCCTAATTTAAGTTTTTAATTCTAGTCAAACAGCCACTAATCGACTTTCTAATTCTAGCCCAAGGCATTCAAGATTCGATTCAATTCAAAGTGAAACCCTAATTTGAGTTTCTAATTCTAGTCAAATAGTCATTGATTGACTTTTTAATGCTAGCCCAAGGCATGTAAAGCTTAGGTTCTGATACCACCGTTGGTATCATAGGAAACTTTTCAATTTTGGCCCAGCAACTAATGCCTAGGCTCTGACACCACCTTTGTAACACCCCAAGCCCTTAGAGACAGGTTTAAGCTCAACCACAAGGCGGGTTGGATCTAATGTTACATTTACAAGTACACAACTCGCATTTCAATTCCTTTATTTAAACAATTATTGAAAACGTTCATGGATACATCACAATGTATTAAATTTCAATGCAATAATACTATATAATTAGATAAAAGAATACTTCAAACTTTTCATTTATTCAAATAAAATAAAGAAAGTTACATTCTTAAATTAAAGCTTGAGTACATAACTTTTAAAACTTAAATAAAATTCAGCGGAAGTCTTAAATTTAAAATTTGGGCAACATGCCCTAAAAATAGAACTTTCAAACCTTAGAAATATCTAATATCCATGGCCTTCATGATTCAAGTCAATTTCTTGAAAAGTAAAAGGAAGGGGTGAACACATAACCCAGTGGATCATTCATTAAACAACTAAGTTACTATTTCAAATCAATAGCACATCCAAATTCAAACAATTTCATGCATTAAGTGGTTCACGCACCTTTTTGGTTGTAGTTGACATTAAGACTAAAAGGGGTTCTACTCCCTTGATGTTCTTAATTTAGATACCTCTTTTTAGGGTAAAAAGACATTTCTTAATTTAGATACCTCTAAGCATGTGTTAAGAACACCCATAACACCCATACGGGTCACTGTGATAGTACGTGGTTCTTATCTTCAATTTCTTATCTTCAATTTCTTATATTTAAGAATCACATAATCATAAAAGACATTTAAAATGTAAATATTAGAATTTTAAACAACCAAGAAACCATAAAAACATTAAATCGCATGCTTGAAGCATTGAATTAAATCCTAAACAAGGATTCTAAGCATGACATGCTCTCATGAGTGATTAAAACATAAAAACATGCTACTAAAATTAAAATATGATAAAACATGCTGAAACTAAAATAAGACATGCTGAAAATTAGAGTTTAAACAAACATAACATGCTACAAATTTAAGATAGCAAAGTAAACGTTTAAGAAATCCCCTCCATCTTAATTCGGTAGAGGTTCACCTTATCAACCACTTTCAGAACTTTAAACCACCAACAAGACTACTTCAACAACTCTCTAAAATATTGAAATAAAAACTTCTCACACAAGAAAGAAAAGAGAGTCAGAAGAGGTGCTAAGAAGAAGGCAAGAACAAGTAAAGGGAGAAGTGTCAACTCTTTGCTTTGGGATGAGATGAATGTGAGTAAGAGGGGGTATTTATAGGTGTTCATGGTTGAGAAAGGCAAGTGTGTTCATGGTTGGAAAGTGGGACTATTAAGGTTTGCAATCCAAGTATGAGCAAAATCTTTGAACCTTATTTGTTTCTTTTATGTGTGTGAACACAATTAAAGGTTGAAACTACATTCTAATCTCTCTTGGACGTCCTCTATTGCTAGGAAAACATTCTAATATATTGTGATTCATAAAATCAAATAAGTTTCTATTATGATCACACAAAAATAAAGCTTTAGAATGTTTCTTATTTCCCTTAGATTCTCTCCCTTTTTGGCTCCACATGTGAGCATGAGGCAAGTTTCTATTTTCTAATTTTTTCTAGGTGAAGGAATCTTTCTATATCTCTTTAAAGCAGCCACACTCATTAAATTTCTATCTTGGGTTTGTCACATGTGTGCCCACACACACACTTATGAGACATTTATATGTAACCTTAGTATACATGATCATTTATCTTGGCACATGGAATCATTCTGCATGGTTTCTATAGGTGTGGGCATACTTGATCATTTACATGGCACATGGGATCATTCTTCATAGTTTCAAATAATGGACACGTCCCATGGAGCTTATGCTAGGGTAGGGTGCACATGATCATGGTGTTCCACCTATGTGACTTACACATGTTAGCGATGACCATTACTTCATGGGTTCACAAAAATCAAATAAAAATTAATATCTCCTTATTTGCATGGAAATATGATTTATATCCTATAGTTTTGGAATCACATGAACCTAATGCACATTTTAAGGTATGGTTTGGCCCAAGGTGATTTTATCTCAAAAACTTTCATTATTTAAGACCCACTGAGTTCACTAGGCAAATGAAAATCCAAATCTTGGCCAATTGTTCTGATTTTTGAATATGTCATTAATTTTGTTAGTTCATGTCATTTCATTTCATTTCGAGTCATTTCAATCCCTTGAAATATCCTAAATGACAATTCTTTCTAATTTGGATCCCCCTAAAGGGTGTTTGGTAAATGAAAACCTTAGCCTTGACTAATTGTTATAATTTATTGATATGTTGTCCCCTTAGTTGGTTCATGTCACCTTACTTCATTTAAAATTTCTTTGGGTCCTTAAGGGGCACGAAATCAGAGTTTCGAAAACTTGCCAAATTTAGCCTTGAAATGAGCTCGGTTTCATTTTGCACCCAAATTTCACTGAATAAATGATAAATTTCATTTAATTGAGTACAAAGGATTTATGGTATTATAAGATGGATGAAGCTACTTAAGGATTATGACTTTACCTTTGAGTATCATCCCAGGAAAGATAATATAGCAGTGTACATTGCCACCATTCTCTTGACAGTGGACTTAACAAAATGGCAGGTCAGGCCGGTGCTACATTACAAGCAACACACACTTGTTCTTTTCCTTTTAATATCTCATGCCTTAAAATAAATTCAATAGTACAAATTCACTTGTAATAAAATCAAGGCAATTAAAGATAAGAAAAAAAATTTAACTTCTTTATTAATAAAAGAAAGTACATAACTTTGCAATGTAAACTAGTATATTGTTGATAAAAAAACTCATAATCTCAAAATAAAAGTACTAACTTTCAGCGAAAGTCTTAATCAAAATTGGCCAACATGCCCTTACATTAAAAGGAAACTTTCAAGAGAATGAAAACTTGCTAAAACAAAAACTATCTAATTTTCATAGCCTTCATAATTTAATTTCCTAAAAACTAAAAAAAGAAGGGGTGAGCACATAGCTCAGTGGATCTTTATCAAACAATCATTTTTCAAACTCAAAACAATAGCACATCCATAATTCAAACACTTGCATACATTAGGCGTTTCAAACAACCAATTGTTTAAAGTTGTAATTAAGTCCAAAAGAGTTTCTCAACCCTTGATGTTCTTTACTAAGTGCCTCCTTAGAGTAAAATGTGGCATCACATAAACAATTCCATTGGACTTTTTGACTTCAAGGGAGCTTACCCACCAACCAAACACTTAGGTAAAAGAAAACCATATGGACATACCATATGAAAAGAACATCCATAGCAACACACATGCGTGCTATGATGGTACGTGGTTATTATCACCATCATCTTTGTTAAATCACATATTCTAGAATCATAAAATAAATTTCAGAACATGAGAGTAAAATAAATAAATTCAACATATAATCAAACTGAAAATTCAATCATGGAACACTCAAAATCATGCGTCACATACTGAAATAAAACCTAAACATGATACTAGGCATGACATGATTAATATGCATGCATAAATTCAAATATGAATCAACTCTAAACTAAAAATTATTTTAGAATGCTAGAACTGAAAATCTTTTGATTTTAAAACCATGCACACAATGAACATGCTAGAACTTTGAATAAGAAAAAAGGGTGTTTAAGAAATCACTTCCACCTTGTGACGCTTTTTTTCGGAATTTCAGTAGCAATTCCACCACGTACTAGTGCCCACGAAGATCCCTCAACTTAATTGTTCAATTCGAGAGCTTTTCACGCACACAAGAAGGGAAGATGAGATGTGCCAAGAAGAAGGCGTTGAGAAAGCAAGAAGAGCATTCAACTCTTATTATTTGGAATGAATGAAAATAGGGGCCTAGGGGGATTTATATAGATTTTTCAAGGGAACAAAATAGAAAGTTTTGTGTCCTTCTATGAATAAAACTCCTTAATTTTACCAAATTTCATAGTTTCGAATTTTTGGAGCAAAAAGAGTATTTTTTAAATTTTTTTTGAATTTTAGAAATATTTTTCAGAATTTAGAAACTATTTTTCGGATATTTTTTGTATTTTTTAATTAATTTTAATGTATTTTAAGAGCCTCGGATTGAGACCGTTAGATTATCCTCAAATCACGTATTCGTATCTCAAATCGATAGCGATGCGTGAATCTGAACCGTCCGATTTGCATCGATGACAACGTTCGATTCGCGATGAATCAGATTCATCTATCTGGGCCGTTGGATACGCCTCGATCGCAACACTGGATCGCGAACTCATTTTGGCGCGTGCAACATCGACCGTTGGATCGGGCGGATGAGATCTCGCTCGCTGGATCTTTCTCGAGCGCCTCACTATTCGAGATCACTGAACTACGTCTGCACCGTCCGATTTCCTCGATCGTAGTGTTCGTTTGCGATTATCTCAGAGTGCCTCGATCTGGACTGTTGGATGATCCTCGATCACAGTGTGCGGTCCGATTTCGTGATCAACGAAACTCTTTCTGGCCGCTTGATATTCTTCGAGTTACGCATGCGAATTTCTGGCCGTTCGATTTGGCTGATTCGGTGTTCTAGTGCGTACGTGTGGAACTGATCTTGACCATAGGATGCTAATCCAGATTACAGATCTACGGTTCACAACATTTTGAGTTTGCTTTTGATTTTTCAACCCTATTTCTTGCTTTCTTTTCGGATCTTTTTCCACATCTCGACCCAATTGACTTTCTAATCTTGATTTCATAAAAAATTGCACATATCCTTGTGTTTTTGACCATGATATCCCATTTTATGCATTATAATCATATTTTTTCTTTCAAAAATCTACTAAATTGATTTTTATTCCTCATTTGGGTAACTAGGACATGCCAAATTTTTTATTCATCAATTTTGTATAATATTCTAAGTAAAAATAAAAATTTCATATAAAATTTTTGAGATGTTACAATTGATGAGTATCCACGAGGCTTCGATTATGACCAAAGTCAGTGCACATATGATTGATTATGTGATAGTGTCATCATCATTATGCCCATCAGCTGGCTTGACTACATTTGGAATAGGGGCTGGTCACTGCATATTAATCACAACCCCATCTATCTTCTAATGTAGTGTAGCATTGGAGGACTGGATCAACTCCCCTTGTGCCAAGATAAGATCTTTGAGCTGACAAAATACATCTGGTTTGGCAAGTGGTGATGGTGGTACGAGCCTTGATATATGATCTTGAGGAGAAGTAGGATCTTGCAGCACCCGCGGTGGTCTATTGGGTCTACGTGGCATCATAATCTACAGTTCACATGCAATCATTTATCAATGTCAAACTTGAAAATGTATTACCCCCAAGGCTTATTCTACCACTACACAATATATTTTCGAAAATAAGTTTTGAAAAGTAGAACTTTTGGACTCATATATTTTTGCCTAATTCCAACTTTGAAAAATTGGGCTTTGATACCAACATTGTCGAGACCCCTTCTGAAACTACTAATGGGCGGCTCGTATAGTACAATAGTCAGTTGAATCTACTCCCCAATCAAACTCGTGGACTACTGTTAATCCTCACCATCAAATTATTTATAGTATTTAGACTGCATCAATAAAAAGATAAGCAGAATAATGTAACAATAGTAGAAGTCTTTAACATTATTTACATTAACATAGTTTAGTTCAACTTTACATGTTTCAAAACTTGCACATACTAATTTAAGATACCAAAACTGACAAAATGACAAAATAACCTATCATGGACTATGCTTTAAAAGATCACTCGATCACCATGTCTTTTCCCTTATCCACTCCAGACGAACCTGAAGTGTTTTGAGTAGTGAGCTCGATATCCATGTGAGCCTAGTGAGCAGCAAGAAGATATATCTACTTAAGTCTAACATTCTACGTGCAATGCAACAAGCAAAATTAGAATCATTCAGATAAAAATGCAAAAATGAATACCACGCACAATCATCAACATATAAAAATGTAACAACCTAATATGCCGTGAATTATACCATGTTCCAAGGGTCCAATATCTAAACTTAGCACCATTCTTTTAGTTTAAGGATCCTTTGGTCTTATTATCATTTTCAGACAGACGTGACCATCGTCTAAGCCATACTATAATATCATCGACGATCGTTGCCCACTGACCAAGCCATAGTGTCATATCTTGACAATTGTGGCTCATTGACCAAGTGGTATAGTCGCTACACACGAACTAGTGGAGTGTGTTATGCACCACTCTAATTATATCCATAGAGTGTACCAACTTACCACTCTTATCTCAGGATTGTCACAATCCAATGTCTACACCCATCCATAGGCCAAGTAAGCACATCTAAAGATCCATCAATAGTCCTATCTCAAAACTATTAAGATCCAATGTTTGCACCTCAAAACCCCTCATCCTTAGGCTAGGTCGACACATCTGAAGATCCATAATCTTATCATGATCTTATGTCCGTATTTCGAAACCTCTCATCCTGAGGCCAAATCGGCACATCTTAAGGTCCATACTCATATCTCAAGATTATCACGATCCTATGTTTGCACCTCAAAACTTCTCATCTTAGGCCAGGTTAGAATATCTAAAGATCCGTCGATTAGTCCTATCTTAATGCAATATGCAATGAATGTAGCACCCAATTATGCAATAACAATAAGTAGAATAAAAAGGTTAACTAAATAAATCAAATTACTACTCACAAACTAATTTGACTTTCGACACTCTCCTAGTCGCCGATCGCATCTTCCAATATCAAGCCAAATACCAAAAGCTTGCACCACTGACACGTATTTCACTTTTGGAATACAATAACCAACCTGTTCACAATTTCGATGTATAGTACATCAACTAGGAAAAATTAATTATTTCTATGTTACGCATTTTTTCTATGTGAAATATTTCATCACGTTGTACAATGTTATATATATAATATTTATATATAACATTATATAATGCATAACAATACATTATATAACCTTATATATACATGGTATTAAACTATTAATTTTTTTTACCAATTGCATAAGTGCAAATTAATCCTACTAATTGATCTCCAAAAATCCTAATTTTGGTGTCATTGAGTCAGAAATTTCATCCTTGACATTTATTATAATATTTCAATGAATTTAGAAATCCTCTCACAAAAAAAAAGCGAAAGAAAAAAAAACCACATAACTATCACAGTAACCATTTGGGTATCGTGGTAGTGTTTCATGAAATGGGAAAAGTTGAAGCGCTCATGGATACCGTGGTATTGGCTGCTAGTACCATGGTGCTTCGATGAAAAACACGAAATGCTTGACATTGATGTGGTACCATAGTATCAGAACATGATACCATGGTAGTGCGATTAGAAAACTTAGAGTTTTGGTGCACAAAGATGTTACCGCGGTGCCCAAAAGAGATACTGAGATATTGCGATTAGGAATAATTCCAAATACCTCTATATTGGGGTGCGATATCACTGTATGTGATTAAAAATCAAAAATGGAAGTTTTGTAATGTCAAGGGACTGCGTTATACTTATACCATTGCACAGAAAACCCAAAAACTTGAGGTTCTTGACTATATATATACACGTGCGCCCAAAGAACCCTAATCATTGTTCTCAACCCCTGCAGTCGTGCAACCCTCATTGGGACCAAAACTAGCCATTGCAAGTAAACTCTTCTTCCTCCCCTATGTGTCTGAGATTAGTTTTCATGCATTCAAACCTTTTTTGATAGCATCACGAATGATGAGAGAAGGAGTGCATTGACTGTAACAAAAATGGGTAGCTACATGTTTGTTGAACGATGATACAAAGGTAAGACAATTGTTTATGCAAAATAGTGAACGTTATCTATCACCATTTTATCATTGTCGAATTAGTCTCATGGAGAGACTAATGGAGGAGGGGTGATTAACATAGAGGTATAAAAGTGTTCCACTCTAAATATTGCATGTTTTAGATCTGTAACACGATACACAAAGTACCCCGCATAGGAGAAACAAGGGACAGACAAACAAAGTGTGATTTTCGGGCTAGCACCTCGCATTAAAGCTATAATGTTGGGAGTACCACGATAAAATCATGACTATTCTATCTTTTTGACCTTTCGAGTACAAAATCTCGACCACCACAATACCATCCCTATATCGTGGCACTGAGAGGTTACCAGACACAATATAGTAAATATTTTGCACTCTTCTGCACACACAACATACTTGTTTGACTTGAAAGTCATCAGATTAGGAGTTTGAAAGGTGGAAATATAATAAATGCTAAGAAACCATATATAATTCTTAAAGGTTAAGGATTCTAAACCATCAAGGTGATAGCTAGAACGTGAGGACAAATAACAGGTGGAAATTACTATACACTCTCTTTAATATTATTTCAGTCTAGAATGTGAGGCATGATTGTGTGATTACTATTTTACGATCTTAAAAGCATGCTAGGAATGTTATAATACTTGATTTCATGATTGGTTGCATATTTAGACAATGTGGTATATGAATTCTATCATTTAATACTACATTAGTGATATGCCATGTGTGAATTTAATTGCACAATATGACCTAAGTGACGGTAACATGATTAATGATTTATTAGCATGTTTTATGCTTACATATACCATGATATTGAGATTGCGTGCATGCTAGTGGTTGCTAGATAAAGACAATTAAGATTTTAACTACATACCGGGGCGACAATATAAATACTATGACAATAGTCTGGTATCATCGTTAGTATTTCCCTGCCCTAGGTGGATATTTATGTTACAATGGCAGTAGTTGAGATGAGATTGAGGATCGAGTGATACCTCACTTCTAAAGTTGCATCATAATGAGGAATTGGCCTTTGGAGCATTACTTCTAAGAATTCGAGCATAGGGAAATACCGAGGAGATTCCTATCGATTTTTGTGTCAACATAAACAATTGAAGTGTTTTGAAATGCCTAATGATTTATAAGTGTTTGCATGTTTTATGTCCTTGACTTTAATAATGTTTGAGATGTGTTGTACATGATCCACTGGGCTCTTGAGCTCACCTCACTAATCTAGTTTTTAGGCAATCATTAAAGACATTTGTGCTGACAAGTGAAGGAGCCAATTTTGTAGTTCAAATATACCTTTTAGTAGTTAAGGTACAAGAGTAGGAGTCCATTTACCATTTTAGTTTGTAGGGCATGGGACCCACATTTAAATTATTTTCGGTTGTTTTGTTTATTGACTTCGGCCATGGGGCCAGATATTAGTTTATTAGTTCATTTGAACTCAGACCATGGGGTCCGAGTATTTATCCTTTATGAGTTTATTTATATCACTTTTAGTTGACATGCCATCTTTATGTTAAATCATGCATGATATTATTGTCTATGTTTTCGCACTCTGATTTTTTATTGGGATGGCTATGAAAAAGAAATAATATAAGTAATGTCTCAGTTCTTGAATATTGAAAGTGGGAGTAATCACACACTTGACTTGATTTCGTCTCAAGGTGAGAAACGAAGACGCCTAGTTAGCGGCATTGGTGACATGATTCAGGGGCCAGAGTGTTATAAAGGTGGTATTAGAGCTCAGTTAGTAGCTCGTTGGGAAGAGCTTAGTCAGTAGCTTGTAGCGAAAGAATGTTTGACTGACACCCAAGGATGATGTCAAAGTTTAGTTAGTAGAACTATTGGGCATAGTGTCCTGAGTTAGACAAGAAGTAACTCATGTAAGGAGTTGGGAGCTTGGTCAGTAGCTCAATTAGTTCATTTAGTTAATGGCTCGGTCAATAGATCACTGGGTTAGAGTCCAAGGTATAGACTATGAGCTGATAGTTCTATAGAAGAGTTGTGCAGTAGAGACATTGGATACTAGGGTCTAGGGAAATACCTTAGATATAACTAGGGTGTTGTCAAGGTAGCATATTGGATCATAAATAAAAGCTTTTAGGGCATAAGCTAGAGAATGATAATGTGTGAAATGAAATGGTTGATTGGTTAGGACACGAGATTGAGAGCATCTTGTATCCTTGATTTCTATGTGGTATGGGACCATAGGAATTAAGAGTTATGAAAGAATCCTGGACTCAGAGATTGACAAGTCATGTTTGGTGAGTGATCGGCGGCTTTGAATGAACTTGTTTCCCTATGCTTTGCTAGTATTGGATGGTCAAGTATAGCAAGGCTTGCGAAGCCTTGGACATCGAAACACTTGTGAAAATGTTTGGGTGTAGTGGAATCTATAGGTGGAAGCCAATGTTAATGGCAAAAGTGGTATGGGACGCTCGAACTCAAAGGCAAAGGAGGAAGCTTGAAATTCCTCTATATTAGCATGTTGTTTGTAATGATGTGTGTGAATGCTTTACTTGCATGTTTATTTATGTACTTGAAATGTGTATGCCATGAATGTTTTAAATTTTGAGCCCAAATCCTATACCCAAAATGAACGACTTTACTATGGACTTAGAAGCATAAACCAATTGGTCATCAAATTGATGAGAACTTAAAACATGAATTTGAAGTCATGTTAGTATTACGAAATTAATACGAGTTTAATTTAATGTACGAGGGTGTTTATAATCAACCTTATGATGATTGAATGAATCTTTGGTTGTAGATAAATGGTCGGATCCAAGAGACATACTGCAAGATCTTTGATGTACAAGGGTGTTTATAATCAGCCTTATGATGATTGAATGAATCTTTGGTTGTAGATAAATGGTCGGATCCAAGAGACATACTGCAAGATCTGCCACATCTGATGAGACTGAACCGTAGGGACAAGGAGCATATGTTAATCAGATTGAGGCTCAGGTTGGGCCTATGTTGACTCTAGAATTATGGGATGAGATTACCAAACAAGTCACTGAACATATCATTAGAGTATTATATCGTTGTTGCCACAGATGTAGGCATAGGCGACACTAGAACTGCAGGTACAGGCCCCACCTCAGGAGCAAATCTTGGTACAGTAGTTGACGTTCATGCCAGAGGTTCTAGTTCATCAGAGGCCATAAGAGAAAATTGAGGACAAAGAATAGAAGGTGATGTTGGGAGTTACAAAAACTCTGCCATTCCAAATTCGATGTTACATTTGATAGCACGACTACAAATTACTGGTACCAAGAGTTAGACAAACACATGGACTTGCTAGGAGCCGTAGGACCCTACAGAGTTGCATTGGCCACACATTAGTTCAAGGAACTACCCAGGAGTTGGTGGCGGGTGCTGAAGGTAGATATAAACATTAATGTTCAACATATGAACTAGGAAGAATTCAGAGGGGTGTTCTATGATAATTTTTTTCCAAAGGCTACCCAAATATAGATGTAATCTGAGTTCATCAGATTGATTTAGAGAGATATAATTGTGTCTGAGCATGAGGTCAAATTCACTAAATTGGTCAAGTTTGCACCTGAATTGATCAAGGACGAGAAAATTAAGGCCAACAGCTTTGCAAAAGGTTTGAAAATTAAAATTCGCTGAGTGGTGAATCTAATGAGTCTAAAGACTTACAAGGAAGTAGTGGAGAAAACACTACTGACGGAGAGAGAAGTCAACTTTGAGTAGAAGTTGAAAAATAAGGACAAGAGACCAAGCAATAGCAAAGAGCTTTAAGGGAACCAAAAGAAATAGAACAAGAACCAACCACCAAGGCAACAGAACTAGGGCAAAGTTGACGAGTAGGTGGTTCGGAGACAAGGAGCTTGCTACAACGTTGGACAGAAGGCACATCTAGCCAATGACTACCAAAACCAGGGACCACAGAGACAGATCCTAGGACAGAATAATGGTCAAGGTAGGAACCAAGGTGAACGTGGACACAACAACCACAACCGATGCAACCCTAGCAATAGCAGCAACAAAGCAAACAAAATTAGGCCTAAGTGTTTGCTATTGAGGATGGACAAGCAGATATAGCTTTGGCTGTCAAAGGTATATTTCTACTGTTTAATGTTGTTGTTAAGCTTTTTTTTTGAGTCGGATGACATTAAGTTATTTGTGTTAGAAGACCTAGTTAGGAGATTGCAACTAGTGACATCCACACCATCAAAACCATTGTATGTATCAACTCCCATAAGAACTACAATGACTACTGGTAAACTTGTACATGTGAGTTGAGATTTGGAAATAAACTAATAACTACCGACCTTAGAGTTTTATCTTTCCATGGTTATGATGTGATGCTGGGTATGGACAAATTAACCCAATACTAGGCTTAGATTGATTGCCTGAGAAGGAGAGTCATATTGATTCTACCATCTAGTGAACTAGTGAAGGTCAGGGGGGATTTGCGGAGATTACCTCAAAGCCCTATGACCGCTATGTTGCATTGCATAAGCTAGAATGAGGACATCACACAAGTCTTAGTTGATGATATTAGGGATCCAAAAGATATTCAGGAGATAACTATAGTATGGGAGTATCCGGATGTGTTTCTAAATGATTTACGTCGACTACCACCACACAAACAGGTAGAGTTCAAGATTGAACTACATCCAAACACAAATCCTACAGCCATTTCTCCCTATAGAATAGCACTAGTGGAGTTGATCGAACTCAAGACACAGTTGGATGAACTTCATGAGAAGGGATTCATTAGACCTACTGAATCACCATGGGGAGCTCATATACTATTTGTGAAGAAGAAAGATAGTTCAATGAGATTATGTGTTGACTACAAGAAGATCAACCATGTGACCATGAAGAACAATGTCCTTTGCCCTAGATAGATGACCTATTCAATCAGTTGAGGGGAGCCATTCATTTCTCCAAGACTGATTTGAGTTAGGTTATCACCAGTTGTGGATCACAGTTTGAGTTCACACTTCAAAACTCGATATGGGCAGTTTGAGTTCACAGTGATGCCTTTTGGTTTGACCAACAAACCTCCTTTATTTATGGACCTGATGAACAAAGTCTTTAGATAATATATGGATCAGTTTGTAGTAGTATTCATTGATGACAACCTAATCTACTCCAATCAAAAGCTAAACATGTAGAACACTTGAATATTGTCTTGGGAATACTTATAAGAAACAAGTTATATGCTAAGTTCATCAAGTGTGAGTTCTAGATGAACACGGTCAAGTTCCTTGGCCACTTAGTTTCAGCTAAAGGGATATCAATTGATTCAGATAAAGTGGATAGAAATTAGAAGCTTCTTGGGTTTAGCAAGATGTTGTTATAGGTTTATCCAAGACTTCTCCAAGTTAGCTGGACCTATGACTAAGTTGACCAGGAAAGGAGAAAAGTTCATTTGGGATGAAAAGTGTGAGAAATCTTTCTAAGAGTTGAAGAAGAGGCTGACTTCAACTCCGATGGTTACCCCTACTCATGGTGTTGGATACGTTCTATATACTGATGCTTCACAGAATAAATTGGGTGTTATATTGATGCAAGAGGGGAAAGTCATTGCTCATACCTCTCGATAGTTGAAATCCATGAACAGAACTATCCTACACATGACATGGAACTAGCTGCTATCATGTTTGCCTTAATAATTTGGAAGCACTATCTCTATGGAGAGTGGTTCTACCTATTTTCAGATCATAAGAACTTGAAGTACATCTATACTCAGAAATGAACTGAATATGAGATAGCAAAGATGGATGGAGTTTGCGGAAGGCTATGATTTTCAGCTACATTACCATCCAGGGAAGGGCAAACATTGTAGCAGATGCCCTTAGCAGAGAGTTCAATAAGAGGAATGAGGAAAAATGGGCAAATGTATTAGTTCATTAGTGACTACAACTTGAGTGTAAATTCAGATGGCAAGCAAGCATACCTATATGCAATGGTTTACCAACCAAATCTCTTACAACAAATTAGAGATGATAAAAAATACGACAAGTAGATTTTAGACCTGACAGAAGGTGTCAAGCGAGGCAAACATACCGAATTCAAGATTGATGGAGAAGGTACATTAAGACTTGGAGGCAAAGTTTGTGTACTAGAGTGTGAGTAGAGTAGAAGAACTATACTGGATGAGGCACATCTAATAAAGTACACAATACGTCAAGGAGGTAATAAAACGTATCAGAACCTCAAGAAGACTTATTGGTGGAGATGTATGAAAAAGGATATAGCCAAGTATGTCTCTAAATGTCTAATCTGTAAGTAGGTAAAGGTCAAACATAGTAAACCCTCTGGAATATTGCAACCACTTTTGATTTTCGAATGAAAGTGAGATAATATTACAATAGATTTTGTAAGTGGCCTACCTAGAAATTAGAAGGGTGAAGTCATAGTATGGGTGATTCTAGATCATCTCACGAAGGTAGCTCATTTCCTACCCATCCGATTTATAGATACAGTTGGAAAACTAGAAGAACTGTATATGAAGGAGATAGTGAGGCTACATGGTGTACCCAAGACCATCATGTCAGATAGAGATTCTAGATTCACATCTCAATTCTAGCAGTGCCTAAAGAAAGAATTGGGCGGTAAACTCACCATGAGCACTGCATTTCATTCTCATATAGATGGACAGTTTGAAAGGGTTATACAGATACTAGAAGACATGTTGAGAGCTTGTGTTCTTAATTTTAAGGGAAATTAAAGCAAATCTTTGCACTTAGCAGAATTTGCCAACAATAACAGTTACTAGGAGAGTATAAAAATGGTTCTTTACGAAGTTCTCTATGGAAGACCCTATAGATCTCCATCCTACTAGCTAGACTTTAAGGACTAGATACTTATAGGGCCAGACCTAGTACAAGAGATGAATGAATAGGTAAAACAGATCCCAAAGAAGTTAACCATAACTTAGAATAGGCAGAAGAGCTTGCAGTCTTTGTATCTAAACAAAACATTTCAAAATATATATTTTCCTTTTTGAAAAAACTTTCTAAAACATTTTTCAATTTTAAAAAATAGAAGGTATGACACTAGAATGTTAATTCAATTTAATGTGAAGCCCTAATTTGGGTTTCTAATTCTTGTCAAGCAACTAATGTTTGACTCTCTATTTCTAGCATAATAAACACATGTTTAGGCTTAATTTTCTATTTTAAGTCCAAGGCACCTAAAGCCTAGGCTCTGCTACCACACTTGTAACACTCCAACCCCCACATTTTTTGAGTATTGGACATGACCACCATTCCTTAACAGTAGACGTAACCATTTGGTGAGTTGGGTCCATGTTACTTTACAAGTGACACACACTTGACTTTCTATTTATCAATATCTCATGCCTTAAAGTAAAATTCAAGAATACAAATCTCCACTTAATAAAATCAAGGCAATTAAAGATAAAGAAAAATTCAACTCCTTTATTCATAAAAAGGAAAATACATAACTTGCTAATGTAAAAGTAAATCATTACATTGTTGATCAAAGAAATTCATAACCTCTAAAATAAAATAAAATTTCAGCGGAAGACTTATTCAAAATTGGGCAACATGCCCTTACATGACGTATGATTATGGATGTTCCATGATTTGATTTTCATAATGCTTATATTCTGAATTTTATTGATCTTAATTTCATATTTTAAAGTTTAATTGATGATTCAAGAATTAATAAAAGAAGATGGTGAAAATAACCACATACCATTATAGTAAACATGTGGGTTGCTATGGGTGTTCTTTTCATATGATTAGCTCATATGGTTTTAAGACCAAATTACTTGGTTCGTGGATAAGTTCCCTTGAAGTCCAAAAGTCTAATGAAATTGGCTAAGAAGAGCTATATTTCACTCTAAGGAGGTACTTTGTTAAGAACATCAAGGGCTTAAAAACCCTTGTGATCTAAAAACTCAACTTTAAACAAAAATGTTGTTTGAAACGCCTAATGTATGCAAGTGTTTGAATTATGAATGTGTTATTGGTTTGAATTTGAAAGATGGTTGCTCGAAAAGGATCCACTGGGCTATGTGCTCACTCCTTCCTTTCTTATTTTTCAGGAACATGAAATCCATGGAGTAGTTGAATATAGAAAATTTGTTAGAAAGTGTCTATATATTATTTTTTTTAGAATTTTTTAGGGCATGTTGCCCAAAGTATTTATGTTTTTCTACTGAAAAGTATTTTGAAGTCTTTCGCTATAACAATTAGTTTTTTTGAAGAGTTCATTACTTTCAATTTCTATTATAAATAAAATAGTTTGAATTTTTTTATCTATTTTAAATTGCCTTGACTTTATTGAAAATTTTGTATTCTTGAATTTTATACAAAGGCACGAGATATTGAAAAGAAAACAACAAGTGTTTGTCGCTTGTAATGTAGCACCGGCCCAACCCGCCGTTTTGTTAAGTCCACTGTCAAGAGAACGGTGGCAATGTACACTATTTAAAAGATAATGGGGTTGGGGTGTTACAGAGGTGGTATCAGAGCCTAGGCTTTATGTGCCTTGGGCTAGAAATAGAATGTTAAGCCTAAACATGTGTTGATTAGGCTAGAAATAGAAAGTCAAACATTAATTACTTGATGAGAATTGGAAACCCAAATTAGGGCTTCACATTGAATTAAAATTTTAGTGCCCAACCTTCTATTTTTTTTTTTTGAAAAATGTTTTAGAAAGTGTTTTCAAAAAGGAAAAATATGTTTTGAAATGTTTTATTTGGATACAAAGAATACAAGTTGAGCTGATAGTGGGTAAACCTTGTCCTGAGTAAAGTTAAACATTGAAAAGGAGGTGGGTTATCCCGCCCTAGAAAGCGCGGTTGCTAAGTAGACTTCGGTCTCGTCGCCCGATTTGGAGGTTGTCCCACCAGCTTATATGAGTAGTCGGAGTTGAAGAACACTCTTATTTTCGATAAAAAAATTAGAAGGTGAAAAATTAGGGCAAAGAATGGATTAGAAGTCGAAAAAGATGCCAAAGGTGGTATCTTGGCCAAACAGAGGTTGTATGTCAACCAGAACCGAACCCTACGTCCAGAGAAAAAACCTTAGGTAGAAATGGGTGTAGCCATGGGTGGCACAGTAGATCAAAACATAAAACTCTAGGACACAGGCTAGAGACTGAAACTTGTGTGAAAGCAGAAAATTGTTTGATTATGACACGAGACTGGGAAGCTTCTATAATTTTCGGTTTCTATGTAGTATGGGATGCATAGGAATTCAGGGTTATGGAGGAAGCCTGAACGCGGAGAATGATGGACCATGTGTGGTGAATGATCTGTAACTCTGGCAGGACAGGTTTCTCTATGTTGGCTGGTATGGGACGGTGGAGTATAGTGGGCTCGGGAACCTTAGTTATCGAGCAATTCGCAAAATTGTTTGGGTGCAGCTCTGTTCTGAGTGAAAACCTAAGTGGAAGGGGTAGAGTGGTATGGGACACTTGAATATGAAAGCTTAGGTGGAAGCTTGGAACCTTGCTGTGCTAGCTTGATTGTATGATTGTATAATATGCATGTTGTAATGTTTCTTTGCTTTGAGACCAAATCTTGTACCCATGCATGAAAAGAACGTAGAAGAAAGACTTTAGGCCACTGAACAGATCAAGAACCTAGAAACTGAATCTAGAGTCATGATAGCACTAATATTTGACACATACTGACACTTTGCTCAATTTTACAAGAAAATGGCTAGAGCTAGAAGGTACGTAACTCGATCCACCACCTCTGAGGAGACTGAACAACAAGAGTAGGAACTACCTGCTGGGATGGAGGCACAGATGGAAGCCATGATGAGTGAAATGTCACAGAGGGTACTAGATCAACTGAGAAGGACACTTCCACAGATAATCCCTCAGATGGCTCTGCAGCCTCAAGCACCTGAGCCTATTCCAATCATAGTCCCAGCACCAGTACCTTAGGAACGTCAAAGGAATCCAGAGGACTTGGAGGATGAAAGACAAAAGAAGATGCTGCTAGATTTGCAAAAGCTCCACCCTCCCTCAATTGATGGAACTACTAACTGCATCTTTACTGATCACTAGTACCGGGAGATGGAGGAGTTACTAAATGTGCTGAAGGTGATGGGTTCACAACGAGTAGCACTAGCCACACACCATTTCAAAGGACCAGCCCGTGGATGGTGGAGAATGATGCAGATGGATCCCAACACTGATGTTGTGACCATGACTTGGGAAGAGTTTAAAAAAAAATTTCATGACAAATTCTTTCGAGAGGCAACTCTCAGAAAGTTGCAAGAAGACTTCGTGAGACTCAATCAGAGGATCTCACAGTAACTTAATATGAGAGGAAATTTACTGAGCTAGCCAAATTCTCTCAAGAATTGATCCGAGAAGAAAGAATGAAAGCCAACATATTTGCACAGGGTCTCAAGATCGAGATCCGAAAGATTATCATGACATTGGGCCTCCGAACCTACAAGGAAGTTGTTGAACGGGCCCTAATCCTAGAATAAGAGCTCAACCTAGAGCAAAGGTTGAGGGAAAAGAACAAGAGACCTTGGAATGAAAATAACCAAAGGGCTCAGAAGAAAAGTAAGAATGGTGGGAACACACAACAGAAATAGGGACAGAACAAGGATGAGGCAAGGGAGCTTGCTAAGAGGCTGAGATTGTGCTTTGTATGCAGACAGAGGGGGCATCTTGCTAAAAAATGCCCAACAACATCAACTCAGGTTCCCCAACAATAACAACAACAACAGAACACCCAGGGAGGAGGTCAGAATGGGCGCCCTCAAGCTAAACAGAATCTGAATGCCAATTAGGGGCAAAACCAAGGCCGTGGTTAGAACCAGGTTAGAGTGTTCGCGGTTAAGGCCCAAGAATACTAGGTCCCTACACTGGAAGGTACGTTCCTGTTATTCGATGTTGTTGTGAAATTATTGTTTGACTTGGGTGCCTCTAAATCCTTTGTTTCTGAAGAACTACCTGATAGGCTACAATGTGTGATGAAAACACTACCTATAACTTTGAATGTGTCCACACCAATAGGGACCATAGTGACTTCAAAAAGAATGTGTAGTTGTAACCTAAGGTTTGGGGATAAACTCTTAACAGTTGACCTATGTACCTTACCTTTCTATGGATATGATGTGATCTTAGGGATGGATTGGTTAGACCAGTACCAAGCCCAGATAGATTGTCCTAAGAGACAAGTGACCATAACCCTACCTTCTAGGGAAACCTATAAAATCAATGGAGATATGCGAAAACTACCGATGAGCCCAACCATAGCCATATTGAACTGCATAGGGCAGAAGGATGAGTTTGAGGAATTCTCAGAAGAAGAAACTATGGAACCGAAAAGGATATAAGACCTAGCAGTGGTTAGTGAGTACGAGGATGTGTTTCTAGATGACTTACTCGGATTACCGCCTACCAGAGAGATAGAGTTCAAGATTGAACTTCACCCTGGAACCAATCCTATAGCCATACCTCCTTATAGAATGGCACCAGTGGAACTAATTGAGTTAAAGTCACAACTCGATGAGCTCCGGGAGAAAGGGTTCATTAGGTTGAGTAAATCACCTTAGGGAGCTCTAGTGTTGTTTGTGAAGAAGAAAGATGGTTCTATGAGACTTTGTGTCAATTATCGAAAATTAAACCAGGCCACGATGAAGAATAAATACTCTCTACCAAGGATTGATGATCTATTTGATCAATTGAGAGGAGCCACTCATTTCTCAAAGATTGATCTTAGGTTGGGTTACCATCAGCTGAGAATCAGGGAGTCTGACATATACAAGACTGCTTTCAGGATAAGATATGGACACTTAGAGTTCACCGAGATGCCATTTGGATTGACCAATGCCTCGGCAGCATTCATGGACTTGATAAACCGAGTGTTTAGACAGTATCTCGACTAGTTTGTGGTGGTATTTGTAGATGACATCCTAATCTACTCTAAGTTAGAGGCTGAACACCTAAAACACTTGCAAATAGTGTTGGAGACACTCAAAAGGCATAAATTATATGCCAAGTTTAGCAAGTGTGAGTTCTGGATGAGGACGGTCAAGTTCCTTGGCCACGTAGTGTCAGCAGAAGGCATCTATGTAGATCCGGAGAAGGTGGAAGCAGTTATGAATTGGAAGCAACCCAAGACAGTTACAGAGATCAAGAGCCTCTTAGGTCTAGCTGGGTACTACAGAAGGTTCATCCACGATTTCTCCAAAATAGCAGAACCTATGACCAAGTTAACCAGGAAGGGAATCAAGTTCGATTGGAATAAGAAGTGTGAACAGTCATTCTGAAAACTGAAGACAAGATTGACTACTGCTCCTGTTCTAGTCACCCCAACTCCTGGTGTTACTTACATACTCTATACTGATGCTTCGCTGAGTGGGCTTGGAGCAGTGTTGATGCAGGAAAGACAAGTAGTCACTTATGTTCGAGACAACTGAAGGTCCATGAGAGAAATTACCCTATTCATGACCTAGAGCTAGTAGCTATTGTGTTTGCCTTGAAGATTTGGAGACATTACCTTTAAAGAGAGAAATTTGAGCTGTTTTCAGATCACAAGAATTTGAAGTACATCTATACCCAGAAGGAGTTGAACCTCAGGCCACGGAGATGGATGGAGTTCTTGAAAGATTTTGAACTATACTACCATTCGGGGAAGGCCAATGTAGTGGCTGATGCTTTGAATAGGAAGTTCAACAAACAGGAAGAAGAAAAAGGTCAGATGTTCCAGTTGATTGAAGATTTTAGGTTGGGTGTAAACCTTAACGAGAAAGAAACCTATCTTTACAATATGTCTTGCCAACCAGACCTATTACATTAAATTAAGGATGAACCAGAAGCAAGACAAGTGGCTGACTCAACTAATTGAAGGAGTCACACAAGGAAAGCATATTGATTTCAGGATGAATGCTGAAAACATCCTAAGGCTTGGGGAAAGGATATGCGTACTTCAGTAGGGACAGAGCAAGAAGGTCATACTTGATAAAGCTCATCTGACTAAGTATACCATGCACCCTGGTGGGGATAAGATGTACCAGAACCTCAGGAAAACCTACTGGTGGAGAGGAATGAAAAGGGACATAGCCAAATATGTCTCTAAGTGCTTAACATGCCAACAAGTGAAAACAAAACACTAGAAACCCTCTGGAATGTTACAACCACTCCCAATCCTTGAATGGAAGTGGGATAACATTGCCATGGACTTCGTCAGTGGTTTACCCAGGAACCAAAAAGGAGAAGATACTATTTGGGTGATATTGGATTGTCTCACCAAAGTGGTTCACTTCTTGCCAATCAGATACACAGACCAAGTCAACAAGCTGGGAAAAATCTATATGAAAGAAATCGTCAGACTTCATGGTGTACCCAAGATTATCGTGTCTGACATAGACTCTCGCTTCACGTCACAGTTCTGGCAGAGTCTACAGAAGGAGATGGGTACTAAGCTTACCATAAGTATAGCTTTTCACCTCCAAACGGATGGTCAGTCTGAGAGAGTTATCCAGATTTTGGAAGATATGTTGAGGTCTTGCGTTCTAGACTTCAAGGGGAACTGGAGCAAGTATTTATACTTGGCAGAGTTTGCCTATAACAACAGTTACCAGGCAAGCATAAAAATGGCTCCATTCGAAGCTCTCTATGGAAGACCTTGTATATCACCTACCCATAGGGCTAAACTTGAAGATCAAGTATTAACTGGACTAGACATAGTGGAAGAAACGAGCAACCAAGTCAGATTAATACAAAAGAGACTGACTACTGCACAGAGCCGTCAAAAGAGCTACGCAGACAAAAGGAGAAGACCACTAGAGTTCCAAGTTAGGGACAAAGTATTCTTGAAGGTCAGTCCTTAGAAGGGTATCAAAAGGTTTAGATTTAAAGGGAAGTTATCTCCAAGGTTTGTCGAACCCTTTAAAATACTTAGAAGAATCAGGGAATATGCTTATGAGTTGGATCTACCAAACCGAATGACTTCAGCACATAACGTATTCCATGTATCCATGTTAAGGAAATACGAACCTGACCCCTCTCACATCATTCACTGGGAGGAAGTGAATATTCAAGATGATGCTACCTATGAGGAAACAACGATCAGAATCCTTGACCAAAAGGTGCGGAATCTAAGAACAAAGGATATCCCATTAGTGAAGGTGTTGTGGAAACACCACGGGGTAGAAGAAGCCACATAGGAACTCGAAAGCGAGATGAAAACCAAGTACCCACATCTGTTCATAAGGAATACCTAAATATGCACAAATTTCAAGGACGAAATTTTTTTAAAGAGGGTAGGTTGTAACATCTCAAAAAGTTCATATGAAAATTGAATTTTTACTTAGAAAATTATATAGAATTGACGAATGCGAATTTTGGCAAGTCCTAGTTACCCAAATGAGGAATAAAAACCAATTTAAGGGATTTTTGGAAGAAAAAAAATATGATTATAATGCATAAAATGGGATATCATAGCCAAAAATATAAGGATATGTGCAATTTTTGATGAAAATAGGATTAGAAAGTCAATTGGGATCGAGATTTGAAAAAAAAATTCGAAAAAAAAGCAAGAAATTCGGTTGAAAAATAAAAAATAAACTCAAAATACTGCGAACCGTAGATCTGAAATCTGATCTCACGTTCGGACAGCCAAGATCAGAACCACATATACGCATGAGAGCACTGAATCATCAAAATCAAACGGCCAAAGATTCGTGTACGTAACTCAAGGATGATTGTGCGGACAGAAAAGAATTCGTTGATTGCGAAATCAGATCCGCACATTGTGATTGAGGATCATCTGACGGTCGAGATCAAAGCCGCGTTGAGAGATCGCGAACAGTGCTGCGCTCAAGGATCATTGGACGGTTCAGATCAAAGCCGCGTTGATTAGATCGCGAACAGTGTTGTGCTTGAGGATCATCGGACGGTCCAGATCGAAGCCATTTTAATTAGATCGTGATCGTTGATGCGCTCAAGGAAATCCAACGGCTGAGATCAAGATTATGAATTCTATTAATTGATTCGAGATCAATCCAACGACTCTGATCGAACTAGAATGCGTGTCTCGAGGAAAATCCTGGGAGCCAGATTAAATCCAAAATTTAAAATATGAAAATTACTTTAAATTAACAAAAAATACGAAATTTAATCCAAAAATTCCAAAAAGTAGTTTTAAAATTCTGAAAATAAATCTAAAAAAAATCTAAAAATACTCATTTTGCTCCAAAAATTAGAAAATATGAAATTAGGGAGAATTAGAGTGTTCTATTCAAAGAAGAACACAAAACTTTCTAATTTTCTCCATTGGAAAACCTATATAAAACCCCCTAGGCTCACAATTTCATTCATTCCAAAAAATAAGAGTTGAATTCTCCTCTTATTTTCTCAAAGCCTTCTTCTTGGCACCTTTTACCATCTTCCCTTCTTATGTGTGTGAGAAGTTCTTCTCTTGAATTGGGTAATTCAATTGGGCGATCTTTATTGGCATTAGTACATGGGGGGGGGGGGGGATTTGCTGTCGAAATTCCAGAAGAAAGCGTCACAAAGTGGAAGTGATTTTTCTAACACCCTTTTTCTTATTCGAATTGCTAGCATATTCATTGTTTGTTTGGTTTTTGAAATTAAAATAATTTTAGTTCTAGTATTCTAAAACATATTTCGGGTTCATATTCGATTCTTGTTCAAATTTATGCATTCATAATGATCATGCCATGTTTAGTAACATGCTTAAGTTTTATTTCAAGGAATGACTGTAACACCCCAACCCCCGTACCTTTAAGCATTGGACACGACCACCATTCTCTTGACGGTGGACTAAACTAAACGGCTGGCCAGGCTGGTGTTAGTTTACAAGTGACACACACTTGACTTACTTTTTATTTCAATTATTTCGTGCCTTGATCATATTTAACAGTGCATGACTTAAATTTAGGAATTTAATAAGGCAATAATAAAAGAAATAACTGAAATTCATAAACTCAATTAATTAAATAAAATTGAGTACATAATTTGATTAAAAAAATTATTATAGCGGAAGTCTCAAAACTTGGGCAAGATACCCTTACATAGAAATTAAAAACTTTTTAAATAAAAGAACCTAACTAATTTTCATGGTCTTCACGTAAATCAATTACCTGAAAAATAGAAGGAAGGGGTGAGCACATGGCTTAGTGGATCTTTCTAAACATCAAAATCATTATTTCAATTCAAATAAACCAAACATATCAAACACTTTTGTATATTAGGCGATTCAAACAAATTTCTTGTTTATGGTTGACATTCGGACCGAAAGAGTTTAATCTCTGTGTTCTACATCGTAGGGAGAGAGAATGACACCAAAACTCAAACCCCAATATCTATGAAGTGGGATCACTCTTGGAAACCCAGTTCAAAATCGTCAATAGTAAACCGGCAAGCCGGGTCGGGGGGTGGAACACACACAATTATACTATGCAGTCCATCATCACGTCAGTAAGTGGATTGAATCATTATTTAATCTTTTCTTTGTGATAAAACACACAATATCATATTAAACCATCGATGCAACATATAGAAAACATGAATCATTAACTATTTATTCATGGCACAATTCATGTATAACATGCATCGATATTCTTAATTTCGAAACATGCATAACATGTATATTCATGGCACATCAAATAAATAAAGCATGCATATAAAAACATATATTCAATCAATCATCTTAAAAACATCATCACACATGCAAGACTTATTCAAATTAAAATAAAGAAGTAAAAGTTAGAAGTCACTTCCACCTTAAAAATGTCTCTTCTGTACGCCTCTAAAATCCGACAGAGTTCCGTTACTTCAAGACTTCCAAACACTCAAGAATTTTCAAGAACACTCAAGAACACTTAAGAACTAAGGGGATTGCCAAGAAGAAGACTTAGAGAACAAGATGACAATTCAATTCTTGTTCTTGGGATAAGATGAATTGTGAGCTGGGGGGTGTTTATATAGAGTTCAAAAGGGTAGAGAATGGCAAGTTTGGGGTGTCATCTTGTGGGAAACTTGCCAATTCTTCAAAATTTCATGCCCCCCAAGCATAGGAGATTAGCAAGTAATTTTTTGGAAATTTTTGGGAATTTAGAAACTGATTTTTTGGATTTTTGAAGTATTTAATCAGATTTTTTTTAGATTTTTCGGATAATAATCTCGGATCTACGTATCGGAACTGTTGGATCTTCCTCATATCACACATAAATACTCAGATTGGGCAAATTGCATCTGGGCTGTTCGATATTCCTTGAGCATAGTGTTGGATCCTTGATCGTTAGAGGAGTGTGAATCTAGGCTGTCCGACTACTTTGAGCGTGGTGTTGGTTCGCGATTTCAGAATGCCGAGTTTGCTTTGACGTTCAGATCATCCTCGAGACACACATTTCGTGATGACCGAAACTCGTTCTGATCGCTGATTGTCCTTGATCGTTTATGGCCGTCCAATTTCCTCGATCGGAGAATCCGTTCGCGATCTTCTCAGAGCACCTTGATTTGGACCGTTTGATGGATCTCAAGTGATGTGATTGATCAGATATATCTTGAATCTGGGCCGTTGGATCGGATGTGTTGATTTCTGACCGTCCGATCTGTGGTGATCTGGTGTTCCAGGGTGTTCGGTGCTCTCTTGATCTGGGCCGTTGGATTGCAGATCGTGCGGATTTTTTGATCCTGGTCGTTGGTTTCAATGATTCAATGATCTTGGGTGTTGTTTTGGGCTTCGATTTCATTCGTTGGATTTTGCAGATTCATTTTTGACTGTTAGATGCAGTTTCTAATTACCAAATTGCTTTCTAATAATGTTATTATCCGAATTTTGCCAATTAGACACTTCCTAATTGATAAAAACTTGATTTTCTTGTATGTTCTCTACTATTTTGATGATTTGCTAATATTTTTCGTTTTCTAATTTTTTTTTAATATTGCATTTATTAGATATTTTTCTATTTCTTTAATATCTTTAATTAAATAATTCACATTTACTATTTCCATGTATTTTTTTATTTATTTCATATTTCATTTTCACATAATAATTTATGTAATAATAAATTAATATGTATATAATATTTTATTTATTTTTAATAAACACATGTACCCTACATTTTTACTTAATTATATAAGATTTTTCTATGTACATATTCTTATAATATGTAGTATTAACATTTATTATGCTAACACATACCTTATTCATACACATATTAACCTATATGTGTATATATATTTTATTATTTCTTAAGCAACTCTTTAAATTTCATAATTAATTCTAATAAATTGTAATTTTTATTTAATTATCAAATTAAAGTCTTATTTGCCTAATTTATATTTTATCTCCAATATTTTATTTTTCATGTGCCAACCCGCAATTTGTACCAAAAAATTTCTTAAAATATTTGGAATTAATTCACTTAACTTATTTTATTTATTTTAAATTATTTGACAAAATTTGAGGGTATTACAATGACGTATGATTATGGATGTTCAATGATTTGATTATCATAATGCTTATATTCTGAATTTTATTGATCTTAATTTCATATTTTGAAGTTTAATTGATGATTCAAGAATTAATAAAAGAAGATGGTGAAAATAACCACGTACCATCATAGTAAACATGTGGGTTGCTATGGATGTTCTTTTCATATGATTAGTTCATATGGTATTAAGACCAAAGTACTTGGTTGGTGGGTAAGTTCCCTTGAAGTCCAAAAGTCCAATGAAATTGGCTAAAAAAAGCTATATTTCATTCTAAGGAGGTACTTTGTTAAGAACATCAAGGGCTTAAAAACCCTTTTGGTATAAAATCTCAACTTTAAACAAAAATGTTGTTTGAAATGCCTAATGTATGCAAGTGTTTGAATTATGAATGTGTTATTGATTTGAATTTGAGAGATGGTTGTTCGAAAAGGATCCATTGGGCTATGTGCTCACTTCTTCCTTTCTTATTTTTCAGGAACATGAAATCCATGGAGCAGTTGAATATAGATAGTTTCTTAGAAAGTGTCTATAACATTATTTTTTTTTAGAATTTTTAGGGCATGTTGCCCAAAGTATTTATGCTTTTCTACTAAAAAGTATTTTGATTCTGTTGTAACAATTAGTTTTTTTTGAAGAGTTTATTACTTTCAATTTCTATTATGAATAAAATAATTTGAATTTCTTCATCTCTTTTAAATTACTTTGATTTTATTATAAATTTTGTATTCTTGAATTTTATACAAAGGCACGAGATGTAACACCCTAACCCCTACATTCATTGAGCATTAGACATAACCACCATTCTTTGACATTGGACTTAACCATTTGGTGGGTCGGGCCAATGTTACTTTACAAGTGACCCACATTAAACTTTCTATTTTTCAATACCTCATGCCTTAGAATAGATTCAAGAATACAAATATCATTAAAAAAATAAAGGCAATTAGTGATAAAGAAAAATTCAACTTCTTTATTCATAAAAAGAATCAAATAAACTCATAACCTCTAAAATAAAATAAAATTCCAACGGAAGACTTATTCAAAATTGGGCAACATGCCCTTATATTAAAAAGAAACTTAAAATAAAATAGAAACTTGCTAAACTAGAAACTATTCAAATTTTCATGGTTTTCATAGTTTAATTTCCTGAAAAAAAAAAAGAGGAAAGGGTGAGCACAAAGTGTAACACCCCAACCCCCTCATTCTTTGATTTGAGAGTTGGACTTAACCACCATTCCTTTTGACGGTAGACTTAACCAATTGGCGAGTTGGGTCATGTTAGTTTACAAGTGACACACACTTGTTCTTTTCTTTTTCTTTTTTTTTTCAATACCTCATGCCTTAAAATAAATTCAATAGTACAATTTTCACAATAAAAAAAATCAAGGCAATTAAAAACAAAGAAAAATTCAACTTCTTCATTAATAAAAGAAAGTACCTAATTTTGTAATGTAAACTAGTACATTGTTAATCAAAGAGACTAATAATCTCAAAATAAAAATACTAACTATCAGCGGAAGTCTTAAATCATGACTGGGCAACATGCCCTTACTTTAAGAGAAACTTTCAAGAGAATGAAAACTTGCTAAAACAAAAAACTATCTAATTTCTATAGCCTTCATAATTTAATTTCCTAAAAAATAAGAGAGGAAGGAGTGAGCACATAGCCCAGTGGATCTTTATCAAACAACCATTTTTCAAACTCAAAACAATAGCACATCTATAATTCAAACACTTGCATACATTAGGCATTTCAAACAACCAATTGTTTAAAGTTGTAATTTAGACCAAAAGAGTTTCTCAACCCTTGATGTTCTTCACTAAGTGCCTCCTTAGAGTGGAATGTGGCATCACATAGCCAATTCCATTGGACTTTTGGACTTCAAGGGAGTTTACCCACCAACTAAGCACTTAGGTAAAAAAAAAAAAAGACCATATGGACATACCATATGAAAAGAACATCCATAGCAACCCACATGTGTGCTATGATGGTACGTGGTTATTATCGCCATCATCTTTGTTAAATCACATAATCTTGAATCATAAAATAAATTTCACAATATGAGACTAAAATAAATAAATTCAGCATATGATCAAACTGAAAATTCTATCATGGAACACTCAAAATCATGCATGACATATTGAAATAAAACCTAAACATAATACTAGGCATGACATGATCAATATGCATGCATAAACTCAAATATGAATCAAATATAAAATCAAAAAATATTTTTGAATGCTAGAACTGAAAATCTTTTGATTTTAAAACCATACACACAATGAACATGCTAGAACTTTGAATAAGAAAAATGGGTGTTTAAGAAATCATTTTCACCTTGTAACGCTTTCTTTCAGAATTTCTGCAGCAATTCCCCAACGTACGAAGATCACCCAATTCGAGAGCTTCTCACACATACAAGAAGGGAAGATGAGAGGTGCCAAGAACAAGGCTTTGAGAAAACAAGAAGAACATTCAACTCTTATTATTTGGAATGAATGAAATTGGGGGCCTAGGGGGGTTTATATAGATTTTTCAAGAGAAGAAAATAGAAAGTTTTGTATTCTTCTTGGAGTAAAACTCCTAATTTGTCTACAATTTAGTACTTTCTAATTTTTAAAGGAGAAAAATAGAAAGTTTTGAGTTCTTCTTTGAATAAAACTCGCTAATTCTATCTAATTTCGTACTTTTTAATTTTTGGAGCAAAATGAGTATTATTAGGAATTTTTTTTGAATTTTAGAAATATTTTTCGTAATTAAAAACTATTTTTTTTGGATTGTTTGAATTTTATTTCGTATTTTTTTGTAATTTTAAAGTATTTTTCGTAATTTATAATTCAGCTTAATTTTGATTCCTCAGATTTTCCTCGAGACACGCATTTAGATTTGATCATCATCGTTGGATTAATCTCGAATAAATCAACAGAATTCGGATCTTTGATCTCAACCGTTAGATTTCCTCGAGTGCATCAATGTTCGCGATCAGCCAAAACGAATTTGATTCTGGATCGTTGGATGATCCTCGAGCGCAGCACGGTTTTGCGATCAACTATGTGGCTTCCTTATCGACCGTTGATGATCCTCAATCACAGTGTGCGCATCAGATTTCGCGATCAACGAATCTCGTTCTGGCCGCTTGATCTTCCTCGTGTTACGCACACTGATCTCTGGCCATTCGATCTAGTTGATTCGTGCTCTCATGCGTACATGCGAACCTGATCTTGGCCGTAGGATGATGAACCAGATTCTAGATCTACGGTTTACAGCATTTTGAGTTTGTTTTTGATTTTTCAACCCTATTTCTTGCTTTCTTTTTGGAATTTTTTCCACATCTCGACCCCAATTGACTTTCTAATCCTGATTGCATTAAAAATTGTACATATCCTTGTGTTTTTGGCTACGACATCCCATTTTATGCATTATAATCATTTTTTTTTCAAAAGTCCTTTAAATTGATTTTTATTCCTCACCTGGGTAACTAGGACATGTCAAATTTTTCATTCATCAATTTTTGTATAATATTCTAAGTAAAAATAAAAATAAAAATTTCATATAAAATTTTTCGAGATGTTACAACCTACCCTCCTTAGAAAAAATTTCGCCATCGAAATTTGTACATGTTTAGGTGTTCCTAGTGAACAGATGCGGGTACTTGGTTTTCATTTCACTTTTTAGCTCCCAAGTAGCCTCCTCCATCCCATGATGCTTCCACAGTACTTTAACTAAGGGAATATCCGTGGTCCTCAGATTCTGAACCTTGTGATCAAGGATTCTCACCGCTGTTTCCTTGTAGGTAGCATCATCCTGAATGTTCACTTCCTCCCAGTGGATGATGTGAGAGGGGTCAGGTTCGTACTTTCTCAACATAGAGACATGGAATACATTATAAGCTGAAGTCATCCGGCTTGGTAGATCCAACTCGTAAGCACATTCTCCAATTCTTCCAAGTATTTCAAAGGGACCTACAAACCTCGGAGATAACTTCCCTTATCCGAACCTTTTAATACCCTTCTGAGGACTGACTCTCAGGAATACTTTGTCCCCAACTTGGAACTCTAATGGTTTTCTCCTTTTGTCAGCGTAGCTCTTTTGATGACTCTGTGCAGCAATCAGTCTCCTTTGTATCAACTTGACTTGGTTGTTCATCTCTTCCACCAAGTCTGGCCCACTTAATACATGGTCTTCAAGCTTAGCTCAACAAGTAGGTGATCTGCAGGGTCCTCCATAAAGAGCTTCGAATGGAACCATTTTTATGCTTGCCTGATAACTGTTGTTATAGGCAAACTCTGCCAAGTGCAAGTACTTGCTCCAATTCCCCTTGAAGTCTAAAATGCAAGCCCTCAACATATCTTCCAAAATTTGGATAACTCTCTCGGACTGACCATCCGTCTGAGGATGAAAGGCTGTACTTATGGTGAGCTTAGTACCCATCTCCTTCTTTAGACTTTGCCAGAACTGTGAAGTGAAGCGAGAGTCTCTGTCAGACACAATAGACTTGGGTACACCATGTAGCCTCACAATTTCCTTCATGTACAACTCTCCCAGCCTACTGACTTGGTCTGTGGATCTGATTGGTAGGAAGTGTGCCACTTTGGTGAGACGATCCATTATTACCCAAACAGTGTCTTCTCCTTTTTGGTTCCTCGGTAAACCACTGAAGAAGTCTATGGCAATGCTATCCCACTTCCATTTAGGGATTAGGAGTGGTTGTAACATTCCAGAGGGTTTTTGGTGTTTTGCTTTCACTTGTTGGCATGTTAAGCATTTAGAGACATATTTGGCTATGTCCCTTTTCATTCCTCTCCACCAGTAGGTTTTCTTGAGGTTCTAGTACATCTTGTCCCGGCTTGGGTGCATGGTATACTTAGTCTGATGGGCTTCATCAAGTATAATCTGCTTACTCGGCCCATTCTGGGGTACACATATCTTTTGCCTGAGCCTTAGGATATTCTCAGCATCTAACCTAAAGTCAGTATGCTTTCCTTGTATAACTCCTTCGATCAAATTGGTAAGCCATTTGTCTTGTCTCTGTTCATTCTTGATCTGGTGCAAAAGATCTGGTTGACAAGACATAGTGCAGAGGTAGGCTTGCTTTTCATTTAGGGTCACACCCAGCCTAAAATCTTCAATCAACTAGTACATCTGGCCTTTTTCTTCTTCCTGCTTGTTGAACTTCCTACTCAAAGCATCGGCCACCACATTGGCCTTCCCTGGATGGTAGTGTAGTTGAAAATCATAGTCTTTCAAGAATTCCATCCATCTCCATTGC